>SJYQ01014760.1:133107-210896 GCA_006410935.1 Redunca redunca
ATTGGAAACTCTAAAATATTGGCAGAAAAAATAAAATATAAAGAGACAGAAAGATATGTTTGTGGAATGAAAGATTTAAAGTTGTTAAGGAGTTAAGTATACTAACTGCTTATCAATTCAATCTAGTCACATTCAAAATCATAATAGCTTTTTTATATGGAAATTGATATGCTATTTATAAAATGTACACAGAAATACAAGGATCTAGAATAGCTGAACAACCTTGAAATATTGCAAAGTTGAAGAACCTAGCCTGGATGACTTTTTAAAGAAGTATAAAGCTGGAATGATCAACACTGTGGTTTTGTTGAAAGAATATAGCATGCATAAATTAATGGAAATCAGATGGTGATTCTTTCATTCTTGATTCCTACTTCAGAACCAAAATGTTATTACTATAAGATAAATTATAAACTTAAACATAGAAATCAATGTTATAGGGGCTCCCCTGGTGATCCAGTGGCTAAGACTCCATGCTCCCAATATATGGGGCCCAGGTTGGATCCTGCATGGAGGAAACTAGGTGCCAGATGCCTCAACAAATATCAAAGATCCCGTGTGAAGACACAGCCAAATAAATAAATAAATCTATTTTAAAAAATCGAGCTGTAAAGCTGCTTGCAAAAATGTAGGGAGAGATCCTTGCTACCATGGGATAGGCAAATATTTTTTAGAGAAGATACAGAAAGCCAAAAGCATATACAATGAAAACAACAACAAATGATACATTAGATCTGATAAAAATAAAATTAAACTCTCACAAAGAGTTGTACAAACTTGAGACACCTTGGGTAAAAAATATAGTCATGCACAAAATGAGTGAAATGTTTGTAACACACATAACTAACAAAAGGCTTATAAGCAGTCTTATACTCTCCTGCAATGTGATATTATAAAGGCATACCAATAGAAATAGGGGGGAAAGACTTGAACAGATACATCACAAAATAAGACATGTAAATAGCACATGACAAGAAGCAAATCATCATTAGTCTTCAGAGAAAGGCAAATTGAAACTTCAGTCTAATACCACCAGACACTCAACAGAACAGCTGAAGAAATTGTGACCATCACATATTGCATTAATGCAGAGCAACCAAAACTCTCACCCACACTGGAGTGGACACTGAGAGATCTGTAAATATATGCCCATCTTAGAAATAGATTTGGCAGTTTGTCAGCAATTGAACTGCACATCTGTCTTGTTACTCAGCAATTCCACTTCTAGGTACTTATAGTACTAGTTATAGTAGTGACATAAAAGAGTAAGACTCTCCATCCTTGAACAGGATTCTTTATCGCAGATTTCTTTACAATAGCAAAACACTGGAAACAGTCTGTTTGCCTATCAGCAGGAACATGTGTTACCCAACTTTACTACAGTCACAAGTGGAACACTACACAGCAATGTAAAAAAAAGTTCTGAAAATATGTAACATGAGATGGTTCACTATGAAAGAAGCCAGATGTAAAAAAATAAAAACAGCTTGATTACATTACATAAAATTCTAGAAGAAGCAAAAAATAATACTTGATGGCAAGAAATCAAGTCAGGGGTTTTTTGTGGGAATGTTATTTATAGGAAGACGCACAGCAGAACCATTTTATGATCTATATGCATGTGGACTGAGTAAACGTGTGTTTATCAAAACTGATCCAAATGAGAATTGAGGATCTTTGCATTTCATTTCATGTAACCTTCATTAAAAATATACTCTTCTTTGATTTTAGCAAAATCTGTAAGATGTATGCATTTCATTTCATAATGTGCAAACAGATACAGAAAATTTTAAGTAGCTCTTATGAAAATTATTACATTTTCACATAGACCAGGGCTTCCTTCAATCTCCATATTTTCATCAAGACAGATGAAGTGTAAATGCTTATTTAGTAAATTCAGTAGTTGAATAAGGTATATTGCATTCTACTTGGAGAATATATATTCATCAAACATTATGAATGAAATTCAATAGAGATACAAAATCTATATATTTAATATGACACATGTTAAAATAAATAATGTTTCCCCAATTATAGTTGGAAAATAGCTAAATGTGAATACATTTTGAAACAAAAACAACAGCTGTTCCCTTTGGAGAAAGGTTAATTGAACGCTTTGTGATATTAAGACAAAATGTTTGTATTCAGGTAGAGATCCCAACTTTGAAAAGAAGCTACTAATTACTGTCAGGAAATAATGGTTCAGAAAGCAAGCATGATGTGAGCATTTTACCTATCCTTCACAAATGCTTACATGCACAGTCTTCGTTCAGTGACAGTTTGAGGAAAGCGGGTGCTCGTTTCAAGAACGAGACTGTCAGGGTCACCTCTTCTCCAGCATTCCGAAGAACTTGAACCTAATAGAAAACATAATAAAAATGATACCACTATCAGTGTGTCGGCAAACACTTCTGTGATTGCAGCACCTTAAAGTAACGGGTGGTCTTTTCCAGCTCTCATATCCTGTGATGTGGCTGGAAACATCCAATGGAAGGTGCACAGGATGAATGAGCTAAGCTGCAGGCACTCAGCCTTCACAGCCTCCCTCCCCGCACCATTCTGTGTCCCTGTTCACATACAATGTCATTATCCTTCATTCACATTCATCAAGACTCTCTTGAGTTTATGGTCTAGCTTAGGTCTATAGAAAGATCTATATTTACGAATTTACTGAATATTCATTGAACATCCATGATACACTATTTGGAGATCTAGGAGAAAATTACCCTGCAGATGTTGACCAGAGTGCTAGTTCTAATTAAATTGTTCCAGTGCACTCATACATATTTGAAAAAAATAAATAGGTATTGCTTTTCCATTATAGCATTGCATAGTTTCTTCTCTTTCCCTGAAAATATAGGACAACTCTCCACACCTTCCAAACTATAGAATTACTAGGTTTATTTCTACCAGTTAAGTAATGATCATTTACCAAAATATTATAACAAGACAAACGTTAGCAATATTAAAAGAAGTTCAGAAAGCTGAGGGTTATTTATAGCAAACGTATCTAGAAAAGATATAAGTATATCTATAATTTTAAAAACTCACATAGACTAAGAGGAGAATTAAGAGTAAATAGTGAAGAAGCAGTTAATAACCATGGGGACATAATTTGTTATTAAACTTATAGAAAAATGATCATCATAAAATCACTGAAGAACTGACTATGAAAATGGTTTAGAATGACTTCTGGTCCCTCTGTGCTATGTGCCTGTTAAGTCGCCTCAGTCGTGTCCGACTCTCTGAAACCCCATAGTCTGTAGCCCACCAGGCTCCTCTGTCCATGGGTTTCCCTGGCAGGAATACTGGAGTAGGTTGCCATTTCCTCCTCCAGGGGATCTCCCCACCCAGAGATCCAGGCTGCATGTCCTGCATTGCAGGGGGATTGTTTACCGCTCAGCCACCTGGGGAAGCCCCCAAATCAAAAGAAATTATAGAAATAAAAGGCAAAATAGCATAAGCAACTTTGCTGGACTGGCCCTAACCCTGACTTGAGGACAGAGCAATAACATTAACCGAGTCTGAGCATTAGATAAGATACACACACAGACACAGACACAGACACACATACACACACAAATAATACATATCATGTTAAAAGTAGGAAATTTTAAAAATGAAGAAAATTATATGATCATTTTCATAGATACAAAGAAGCCTTTGATTACATTCATTCGATTCATTTGATAAAAGCTCATAGAAAATTGAGTGTACAAAGAAGTATCCTTCATATTATAAAGAGAAACACAAAAAATGTATAAGAAACATCACAGCTAATGGTGAATTACTGAGATATTTCTCTTTGAGATCAGAAATGTGACAAAAGTGGCCACCAATTTCATTTCTCCTTAATCTTTCTTCAGGTTTTACTGTAATAAGGCAAGAACAGAGATGATAAAAATCATTAAAATTGAATAGAAGAAATGAAGCACATTATTCGGAGGTAACATGGTTTTTGAATATAGAAAATCCTTGAAGAGCCTATAGACATCACTGCATGGTGAGTTATTAAGTGAGTTTAGTGTGGAATATCACAGATACAAAGTAATGTATAGTGATCAACTGGCTTTGATTTAATATCAACAAATAAGTATAAGATTAGGTGAAGTGGAAGAAGATGGTGTATCATGGACACCCCCGGACATAATACTGTGAGGATATCAGTTCTCTTCTACTTTCCCATGGATTCAAGATAATCCCATGCAAAGTCCCCCCCCCTCTTTTTTTTTAGTTTTTAGCTTAGTAAGAATTTATGAACTTGGCTTGTTTCACAGTGGCATTTAATGTTTATATAATCATTATTATACAAGTGCACTGGAGTGTGTGAGGCAGTGGAAAGCAGCCACTAAATGCACACATTCTACAGCAAGTGTGCAATACATAATATCCAATGTTAAATAAAAAACAACACTGTGAGAATCTCAAGTATAATTAAGAGAACAAAGTAGAATAAGTTAAATATAGTTGCCCCAGAAATAGCTAATGGGCAAGAGCTTTTCTTTTGAAGCTTTATATTGGTAAGCTTGAGTCTTGAAATTTTGTTCAAATGCCATCGAGATAAATAAAAACTTTTCAAAAATTATAAAATCTTACCCTAGCAAGGGAAATTTTGAGTTTGTTTTCAATAAAAGATCAGTTATGGGTGTCTTTTGGGTAACCACAACTTCAAGTCCTCAACACATACAACATTTCTTAATTAATGCAGAAACACATGCTTGACTCAGCAACACGTATACTAAAAAAATTAATGCAGAAGTAGTCATCTTTTCGGAGAACAGGATTGAGATAATTGGCCTGATACTGTCAGGTAGAAAATATAGGTTCCACATCATGAATAAGGAAGAATGTCCTCTTCCTGCACAATCGGAAATCAGCGCCAATAAATCCAATCATTGTTTTCATATTCATTCACATTTCTTGATGCAAATCAAATGTTGTCCATTTTAACCAGACGATACATCAGCATAGTTTTTCTCTCATACTGCCTTGGGTGAGTACATGAGCAAAAGCACAGAAGTTTGTAAACGATGGCAATCAATAAAAATGGAAAAAGGAAAGGGAACTACTCCTATATGTATAGGCTGACTCTGTTAAACCAGGACAAGCTAACCATTTGGACCATGACCTAAATGTCCATAAAATCCATCCGTCTGTTAGACAGGAAGCTGCATAGAATGCTGTTGTGTTCTCTGTCCTTCTGCCTTCCCGCCAGGGCCATTCTAAATTCACAGGAGGTTCTCAGGAAATATTTAGCCGCCCACCACCGCTGTGGTGTATGAAGCCAAAAATGCTCATAGCTGGAGGTTATTTTACCATTTTTTTTTCTAAAGACTTCATTTTTGTAGGGCAGTCTCAGGTTCTCAGCCAACTGGAGGGGAAAGTGCAGAGATTTCACCTGGGCCCCCTGCCCCCTAGAAATACAGCCTCCCTGTAGTCAACACACTCGAGCTGAGTGGGACATTTGATACAAGTTATGAACCTGCACCGACACGTCAACACCACTCAGAGTGCACAGCGGATGGGAGGGTTTAGTCTTGGTGGTGAGCCTGCTGTGGGTTCCACATACCACACACACACAGACACACACCACACACACACAGACCACACACACGCAGACACATACCACACACACACAGACCACGCACACACACAGACCACACACACACACTCAGACCACACACACACACAGACCACACACACGCACAGACACATACCGCACACACACACAGACCACGCACACACACAGACCACACACGCACACTCAGACCACACACACACACACACACACACACCACACACACAAGACTTCCCTTTGACTTTGGCCTCACCCTGCTGATACGTTGTTAACTGCAATAAATGATTTCCTTAGAGTCCTGACCTCTGGAGGAAAAGGAAATTGAGCATGACTTTGAGGAACGGTTTTAAACAAACATCTCTTCAGACAAAACAGCTAAGCTGGCACTAGACACGATACCGAGCTTTACTACCCATGTTGAGATGGTGACCACCTGTGGACACTGAGTGAACAAAGCATTTCCTTATATAACCATTTTTATTTATATTCATTGTAGGGGGAAATAATGTACTTATTGTGTAGGGCTCTCCTGAGTGGGACTAGGTCCTCTGCTTCCCACTTTCACATGTAAATTGGAGGGGAATCTGTGGAGCAGTGGCGGGGGCACACGCCCCTCTCTGTGAGGACAAGTGTGCGTGTCCACACCTACAGGTGGCGGGTGGGGTCAGAGTGCTGCCAGCGTTCAGGGTGGAGACAGGGCCTTCTCAGGAAAGAGACATCTGGTCAAGGACGGAGCTTATAGTTCCCACGAACCCTGGTGCCGGTGCATGTGTGTGTAAGTCCTGTCCGACTCTGTATGAGTCTGGTGGGACTGTAGCCCACCAGATTGGACACTAAGTCGTGTGTGACAGCAGGAACTGTCCAGCTGGAAAATGTGGTGCAGAACTGCATGCAGAAAATCCCGTCACCCCTGGAAGTAGTGGGTGGATCAACATGAGAAGGCAAGCTTCACATGGAATTTGGAAAATAAGAAAGAAGTTTGAGGTAACTTAGAAATACCATCTCTTACCACAAAGTGACACTGAACAGTGGTGGAAAAGCTGAGGACAGATGGAGGAAGGGATGGGGGACTGGATTACTGTGGACATCACAACTGGAGAAAGGTGCTGCGAGGTTCCTGAGGATGAACCTCACACATTCATTCATTTCATCACCTTTCTTGAGTTTTAATTTGTGGGAAACAGTCCACATACACAAATAAGCACAATAGAATCCCTCAGACAGATATTTCAAGTCTGAATGTTACATTCTCATAAAATTAAAAGAAAATCACAGCAAAAATGTGTATATAGTTGTTTGTTTTAAAAAGAACTACTAAATTTTTAGTACTTCTGAGTTCCTAAAATTTCACCCTAAAATGGTGTGTGAGTATATAGTAAGTTTTCAATTGGGGTAAATATTACAAATAAGAATGGATGTTGACTAAATAACAATGTCAGCTCTAATAATCAGGATATAGTAATAACTATTAATGAATTTCAATATAGAAAAGAATCATTTACTTTAGTGAGGTGAGAATGTAGAAACATCTGATCCACTTTTACTGTAATATTTGAAGCTATAACTAAAAATTCCATCACTTTAAAAGACCTCATTAAAATAAGATTCTATGTAATAAAAGTGGGTGAAATGCCACATTCTAGATGAGTTGAACTTAACAAGCAGAATACATTGGTAGCTAGTTCACACACTATAGTAACACTATTTCAGCATTTGTTTTAATTGCAGTATTTTTTCAAAGACACAAGTAATATTTTACTGTGTTTTCTAACGTTGTATGCCAACCAACTAGTTCATGTTCTATTAGGCAGTTTAACAAAAATTTTAAATTGGTAAAAAATTTATTTTTAAAAAGTCATCTGGAACAGATGGGTCCAAAACTAAGCTTTATCTAATTTTTGAAGGAAGGGAGAGACTTTCCCTTATTTTTGTACAACTCTGTATGAGATTGTCTCAGGAGTGAATTGTCAGGATCTGAGAAGCAACGTGGACTTGGTGACTCCCACATTGGAAGAGCAGCTGAAGCCGAAGCCGCAAGTGTTTGTTTACACACATCATCACAACACATTTGCACAGCAGCACAGGACTCAGAAGTGAACCCTGTGGCTTTGCTGGTGCACTTTCCTCCCAGTCTTTCATCTCACTCTATCACATGCATCATTTCATATGGCACTTTGAACTCTAGGTGCGCCCCCGCCTCCCCAGAGCACGTGGAGAGCGGGATTAATGCTCTGGCACCCTCAGCAGCGCTGTGGGGCCACTGCTGGCTCTGCCAGCACCTCCCTGGAAACAGACACTCGTGAGGGAGAAATACAGCTGTCCTGCCATGAGAAAACAGTGATTTCTCTGGGCGTCTGGTCATTTCAAATACTTGAAAAGAGATGTGAGTCTCAAACATAATGTGTTAAACGAGTGGGGAGAAAATAATCCTTATATGCTGCTAAATACACGAAGGAAAATAGAGTTTATTACTTCATGATTACTTTAAATGTCAAGGCTATGGCTTTTCCTGTGGTCGTGTATGGATGTGAGAGTTGGACTGTGAAAAAGGCTGAATGCCGAAGAATTGATGCTTTTGAACTGTGGTGTTGGAGAAGACTCTTGAGAGTCCCTTGGACTGCAAGGAGATCCAACCAGTCCATTCTGAAGGAGATCAGCCCTGGGATTTCTTTGGAAGGAATGATGCTAAAGCTGAAACTCCAGTACTTTGGCCACCTCATGGGAAGAGTTGACTCATTGGAAAAGACCCTGATGCTGGGAGGGATTGGGGGCAGGAGGAGAAGGGGACGACCCAGGATGAGATGGCTGGATGGCATCACTGACTCGATGGACATGAGTGTGAGTGAACTCCTGGAGTTGGTGATGGACAGGGAGGCCTGGCGTGCTGCGATTCATGGGGTTGCAAAGAATCGGACACGACTGAGCGACTGAACTGAACTTACTTCAAATTTCAGTCTTCAGAGGAATTTATCACACACAAAATGGTGGGGACATGGTGATTATAGCCCTGAAGATGGTTATGAACTTGTGCAAAACTCAGGCACTTTATTTTGAAGCCATGTACGTCTGTCCCTATCTGATGTATCTGAAATTACTGACGATGTGTAAGGCTGGCCCTTGGTAAGATTATCAGCTTACTGCCTTTTAATTTTGTCATCTGGAACTTCCCTCAGGTCTCCTATTCTGCTTTGAACTCTATTTCTTTTCACCAGAGTCCCAGAGGACAGTCCTGCCATCTGGTGCCTGACAAAATGACCAGTGACAGGATGACAAAACGGAAACCAAAACAGCCTCTTCAGGAACCTCTCTGTCAGTCACTCAGCTTCAGGCTCAGACCTGACTCTCACCCCTCCCTCTCCAACAGGCACCATCATCTCAACCCAAGGACACTCCACGAAAGGGTGAAGTGATCAAGACGATGCATGAAACACAGCCGGTGCCCAGACATTAGCCTGTCTTGTCTTAAAGCTCCTTGTCTCAGAGGCCATGGGGAACCTTATGTGTCTCATGTGACCCTGAAGCCAAGGTTGGCCAACAGGAACTTTAAGCTCTATCTCTTTAAATAAATTCAGGTCAATGAATGCCAATTTCAGAAATCTATAAGCTGGTCACTTGAGATGTAAAATTGAAATGGCTCATGTTCGGTTAGAAATTTTAGAAGAATGAGGGTTCATTGAGGGCACACAAGCTAGCAGAGTGTACTTTCCAATGAAACAGTATCAGAGAAAACCACTGACTGTAATTCTCACCAGCACGTCCCTTAAAATGCAGGTGGTGAGGAACACTGGGCTCCCCGCCCCTAACCCGCCTGGGTGAGGTCCCCACATTCTCCCTCCGCCAGCTTAGCTCTATCTGGAGTCCTGAGCAGGAGAAGGGTTCACCTTGTAAGTAATGAGAAGGGCTGCTCTAACTCCTGCATCTAGTCTGGCTCCGTTTCCATAGCAACCTGGGCAACTGTGTCCCCAGACAGAGCACCTGCCCAGCACAGCTCCCAGAGAGGAAGGAGATTGATGAGGTGAAGACTGTCAGACCACCGGACCCACAGGGCCGTCGCTCACCAGTGCAGCTGGCGGTTCCCGTCTGGGTTTCACAAACGGGAGACTCAATCAGCAAGTCTGTGCTGTGTGGCACACGGTGCTGGGACTCCAGTCCAGCGCTGTTTCTGTTCACTGCTGGGAGGAACCCTGTTTTTTAATCACTGAGCAGAAACCACAGCACGGACTGAGAGCAGCAGCAGTGCCTGGTCAAGGACCCCAGTAAGAACCATCACACATTCTTTTTGACATTGCTTGGGCAAAGAAACTCAGAAGGAATTCTTAGCATTTCCCAGACTAACTATCCAGCTCTTTCTGAATTAACTGGGAGATGTGATGACATCCCAATTGTTGAGGAAACATCTCAGGGGGATGCTGAAATTTACCTCCTGACACCCAGAGTAACAAATGGAGAGCCTTTCATCTTGCATGTGTCGCCTCACAAGGTTCACCGTATGGAAAGAGAAAAATGTTTGAATTTCATCTGATATGGTCAGATTTATTTGCTACCCAATAAACATAAAGTTCCCATTATTTGAATAGATGGAGCACATGTAATTATAGGGAAAAAGAATAAAACTCTCAAAGAGAAGCAAATGTTGTATATTGTCTATCATTAGCAGCTGACAATGCCTTATATTGTACACTTAGATTCCACAAAATAATCTGTATCTGACCATCAAATTATACTTTCGTTAAGAACATAAAACATCTTTGAACAGACTTTCACCATCAAGTCAGTGTGAAAGAAACTTTTAGATGTGGTTCACAGCACAGCATGACTCTATGTATTATCTGACAGCATGGTTATTATCTGCCTCATTTTTTTAAAATTTAAAATCCACAAAAATAAAATGATGAAATTATGTCATCTATGAACAGAGATCATCTTCTTTATTTTCCAATTTTGATGTATTTTCTTTCCTTTCATAATTGCACTGGATAAAACTTCCAATACTATATTGATTAGAACTGGTAAAGTGAAAATCCTTTTCTTATTCTTGATCTTAGCGAAAAAAGCTTTTTTTGCTGAGTATGATATTAACACTGGGCTTTTCATTTAAAGTGTTTATTATGTTGAAATAGGCGTGCTGCGATTCATGGGGTTGCAGAGTCGGACATGACTGAGCGACTGAACTGAAACTGAACTGAGCTTACTTTTATTCCCTGCTTGTTATTTTCATCAAGGAAGAGTGTTGAATTTTGTCAAATGCTTTTCTCTGCATCGATTGAGACCATCACTCCTTTTTATCACTGAAGAGTATTCCACTTATGGTTGCAGCACAGTCTGTTTATCCATTCATATGCCGAGGACATGTTGGTTGGCTCTAATTTTTGGTGATTAAGAATAAAAGCTTCACTAAAACCTCCTATACATATTTTTCTATGAACATATGTTTTCGTTTTTATTGGCTAAATACTTGTGAATATGCATGCTCCGTTGTATAACATAATATTTCACTTTGCAACAAACCGTCAAACGGTGTTTCACGGTGGCTTCATCATTTTGCATTTCCACCTGCAATGAGTGAAAATTCCTGGGGCTTCACACCCTCTCCATCATTTTGTACTGCTGATTTTTCGATCGTGTTATTCTACGGGATTTATGGTCTATCTTCCGGTTTTCAACTCAGTTGTTTTGGGGGGGCACATAATTGTTGGAAGGCACTGGCTCACAAGTTGAAGTGACAGGTGGATAAACATCTCTTGAGGAATGCTGATGTGATGCTGGGCAGCCCCAAATGCATTTGTGCAACAATCTTCAAAAAGTCATTAGTACATCAAACCCAACCAACAATGTATAAAAGGAGTTATGCATCACAGCAAACTGGGTTTATTCCAGGTAAGCAAGGATGATTCAGCGTTTTAAATTCAAACAATGTTATCTCCACATCAAACATTTAAAGAACAAAACAAGTATATTCATATCAACTGATGTAGCATTTGAAAAGCCTCAACATACGTCCTTGATTAACACTCTGCAAACTAGAAATATAGGGGGACTCCTTCAACTTGATAAAGAACATCTACAAAACACAGCTTATATCACACTTAATGATGGGAAATTGGACCCCTTCCCACTGAGACCAGGAATGAGAAAATGACATATAACATATATGACAAATGACATATATTTTCTCATGTTCATATGAGTATTCAAATCATGCTGCAAGCTTCCAGGCTTGTTTCTAATATGATGGAAACAAAACATAAATTAAGGTTACATAGATTTAAAGAAGGAAATAAAGCAGTCTTATGGCCATCAAATAACTGATGTGTTGGACTTTATTGAAATTAAAAAAAAACTTTTGTTCTGTAAAATATACTTTTAAGAAAATTAAGTCTGCAAGCAATAAATGCTGGAGAGGGTGTGGAGAAAAGGGAACCCTTTTACATTGTTGGTGGGAATGCAAACTAATACAGCCACTATGGAGAACAGTGTGGAGATTCCTTAAAAAATTGCAAATAGAATTGCCTTATGACCCAGCAATCCCACTGCTTGGCATACACACCGAGGAAACCAGAATAGAAAGAGACACATGTACCCCAATGTTCATCGCAGCACTGTTTATAATAGCCAGAACATGGAAACAACCTAGATGTCCATCAGCAGATGAATGGATAAGAAAGCTGTGGTACATATACACAATGGAGTATTACTCAGCCATTAAAAAAAATACATTTGAATCAGTTCTAAGGAGATGGATGGAACTGGAGCCGATTATACAGAGTGAAGTAAGCCAGAAAGAAAAACACCAATNCAAAACTTGTAGCGTGTGCAGCAAAAGGTGAGTGAGCCTTGATGTGTGCAGACCTTTAAAGGAGTCATTTGGGAGGCTGAGGGATGTTAGGATGAAGAACAGAAGGCAACAAGATTTTGTTATCAGTGTCTGAAACCACTTTCCTGTAGAGCATGGGGGAGTGGGACTGACCTAAAACTAATGAAATCTAGAATACAAAAGGCAACAAGGAAATGTACACCGATTCTCTACTGTCCTCATGGAATCTGCCCACTGGTGAGTGGGTTAACCATCCTGATCCTGCTGTACATATGTACTGGCTTAGAACAATTAAATCGACAGACGGCAGATGGTGTGGCCATCTGTTGAAGGGGGTTCAGTTCAGTTCAGTTCAGTTCAGTCGCTCAGTCGTGTCCGACTCTTTGCGACCCCATGAATCGCAGCAAGCCAGGCCTCCCTGTCCATCACCAACTCCCAGAGTTCACTCAGATTCACATCCATCGAGTCAGTGATGCCATCCAGCCATCTCATCCTCTGTTCTCCCCTTCTCCTCCTGCCCCCAATCCCTCCCAGCATCAGTCTTTTCCAATGAGTCAACTCTTCACATGAGGTGGCCAAAGTACTGGAGTTTCAGCTTTAGCATCATTCCTTCCAAAGAATACCCAGGGCTGATCTCCTTCAGAATGGACTGGTTGGATCTCCTTGCAGTCCAAGGGACTCTCAAGAGTCTTTTCCAACACCACAGTTCAAAAGCATCAATTCTTCGACGCTCAGCTTTCTTCACAGTCCAACTCTCACATTCATACATGACTACTGGAAAAACCATAGCCTTGACTAGATGGACATTTGTTGGCAAAGTACTGTCTCTGCTTTTGAATAAGCTATCTAGGTTGGTCATAACTTTCCTTCCAAGGAGTAAGGGTCTTTTAATTTCATGGCTGCAATCACCATCTGCAGTGATTTTGGAGCCCCCCAAAATAAAGTCTGACAGTTTCCACTGTTTCCCCATCTATTTCCCATAAAGTGATGGGACCAGATGCCATAATCTTCGTTTTCTGAATGTTGAGCTTTAAGCCAACTTTTTCACTCTCCTCTTTCACTTTCATCAATGAGGCGGGTTACAGATAAGCAAAGGGAGGGGGCTAGTTCTAGTCGTTCATCTATGTGATGATGGCTTTCCTTGCAGACAGCCATGTAGCCTCATGTTTAGCCTAATGTGGACATGGACATGGTCATGTGTGAGTAGGTATGTGAGCACCTTGGCACACACACACACACACACACACACTCACACACGCCTCCTGTCCTGTGAGCTGAGGGGCCTCGGAGGCACAGCTGCTCCAGAGCAATGAGCACCCAGCTCCAAGAATGCAGTTTCTCAGATGTTCTCCAACAAGGGAAAGCAGGGCCTCTGGGAGAAACGGCTGATTCCTGGCTTGGCAGGAAATGTGCAAGATGCACCTAAAACAACTTTTAGTGCCACAAACTGAGAAAGTGCTAAAAAAAACAAACCCCAAAGTCCAAGGACTATTGCAAAGCAACACTAAAACCACTTGAAAAGAGCTTATAGCCCAGAGAACAAGGTCAAGGTCCACAACCCTTACTGATCTATTAGATCGATGGAATAAAGTTTAAACATTGAGGATAAACAGACAAATCTCCTGTGCAGCAGAACTCCAGGGAACGTAGGCAGACAGCCTACCCCGTGAGAGAGAAGCATGTTACGACTGAGTGTGGGGTCTGCACAGCGACCCCCTTCCTCAGAGCAGAGCATGGGGGGAGCACGCGGGGCCTGAAGCAGAGAAACCTGAAACTCAGCCTCTGCCCAGTGCTGGCCACTCAGTCAGGAAGGTGTGTACACATGGTGAAACGGGATGAGGATGGGCTGTGCCTCTGTGAGTGTTATCGAAAAAAAAGTCCTGGAAACTATGACGGCCCGGAGGAGCCATGGGTCACTTGACAACTCCCTGTGATGTGTAATATGGCTTGGATCCTGGGACAGGAAAAGAAACATTGGGCAAAAACCAAAGCAATGAGATAAAGTACAGACCCCTGTTAATAGCCAGATAGGGACTGGCTGAGAGTCTGTAGCCAGGAGGAAAATTAATTAACTTATCTCCTATGCTGTCTCTATTCATAACCTAATTAGGGGACAGACCTGTGAGAAGGAACACCTAAAGGTGTTAATGAAAACCCAAGGATGTAAATAAGGCAAGTTCTGGATATTTTATTGCTTTTCAAAATTCACAGAATCAATAAATATTTCCCACATTTTTGCCTTTGCACTTAATATTTCCCAAACCAGTGGGAAATATTAAAAGTTAAGTTATTTCATGTGTGGCTTTAGTTGGTGGTAGTTGATCCAAAGGAAAAAAGTCCAGTATAGTCATAGTCCTTGAGGAAAATATTAATCGGTTAGATCTTAAAACCTATTTCCAAACTGAGAACATACTGGGAATTGTCAGCAGTTAGGTAAAACATGGTGTATAACTCAGAGACAAGTTAACCTTTTTGCCAAGGTCTAAATTGATCTGTAGTCCCAAGTCACATCCTGAATGTGTTTCTTGGGAACTCACAAAACCTCTAGTATATACACTAACGCCTCATTTTCAGATGATATGATACAAACCCTTGCAATGTCATTTTCTGATTAAGCTAAAAAGGTAAATGTTATTTTTATTCCAATGAAAAATTTGAATTAAGCACATAACAATCAACATTATATTAAGCAATATTTTATGTTTCTCTTATCAAAATTTGATATCATTGCTTGAATGAATCCTTTAATTTACATAATTTGAGCTCCTCCTTCTGCTGTTGTAAAAGTTACACACTCTGGTAGAGTTTGGTTCAAATTCACAAATTCAGAATTAGAGTGATAGCTATTTTCACTTCAAATTATCTAATGCTCTTTATGAGTAAGATCATAACAACAAAGGGGGGATGAAACTCTTTTTTAAAGTTGGTGCCTGTGCTAATCCTTTTTGATACAGAAACTGGGAGCTTTCCTTTCTTGGTTTCTTGTATCAAGAGGCCTCCCAGGGTGGGGTGGGTACAGCCTGGAGTTGAGATCACTCACCCCAACTGGCAACATGAGAAACAGATGGAGAAGCCATGATGATCTATTTCTAGGCGTTTGGGTAAAGAATTCCATTAACACAATCCCCTGAGCACCCAGGGGTGAGGAGGAGGGATCCCCATGTACACAGTCCAGCCTACAGCACATCACAGAAGCCATGGCTTCCTGTAGAAGGCAGCTAAGAGCGATGCTGCTTCTAACAGCAGTGACCTGTGCAGGTGAACAAGAGAGTCTGGTGCACAAACAACCTACGATCATACCTTCTCAGTTTCTTTCTAAATTAAGGACTCCGAGGCACTGACTGAGGCACTAAAACTATCCGTACCTCTCAGCTTGTGGTGACTTTTTCTGCTTGTGTAAGTCTGGTCCTAAACATTCAATTAAAATCAGCCCCACTGAGGTGTCAGTCAGTTTGCTTACTTAGATAATTGTCAATGAAGATAAAAACTTGCTAATCAATGTTGCAAAGTGACAGACTGGAACCAGGTAAGAAAATCAGTACCTACATTTCAAAGCTGATAAGTTTAAACTTCTCAAAAGAATAAAAGCTTATAATAAAGGGCCACATACAATTTGCAGTACAATCTCAAGTCCTTTTTCTTTGAAACAGAATGAACACCATTCAAGCACGTTCTAATGTTTTAGACGGCAGCCTTGAAATTAAAAGACACTTGCTCCTTGGAAGAAACGCTGTGACAAACCTAGCAGCATAGTAAAAAGCAGAGACATCAATTTTCTGACAAAGGATTGCATTGTCAAGACTATGGTTCTTCCAGTAGTCATGCACGGATGTGAGAGCTGGACCATAAAGAAGGCTGAGTGCTAAAGAATTGATGCTTCTGAATCATGGTGCTGGAGAAGACTCTTGAGAGTCCCTTGGACAGCAAGGAGGTCAAACCAGTCAATCCAAAAGGAAATAAACCCTGAATATTCACTGAAAGGACTGATGCTGAAGCTGAATCTTCAATACTTTGGCCAGCTGATGAGAAAACTGACTAGTTGGAAAAGACCCTGATGCTTGGGAAAGATTGAGGGCAGAAGGAGAAAATGGCAATAGAGAATGAGATGATTGGATGGCATCACTGTCTCAATAGACATGAGTGTGAGCAAACTTCAGGAGATGGTGAAGGACAGGTAAGCCTGGCATGCTACAGTCCGTGGAGTCGCAAAGAGTCGGTCATGAATACTGAGCAACTGAACAACAATCACAAATCTTTCAGGCCACTCTGATCTATTCAGTCAAAGCCCCACACAGTTCCTGTAAGCTCACTGCGTCCTCTGAAGAACAAATCACAAACCAGACTCCACTGATAGCATGTGTTTTTGGAAGAGAATGCACCTGTTCTTGCTCCCTGGACAATGAGTTTAACGTCTCCCTGTACTTATGAAAAAAAGACTAAAGTTAAAATATCTCTGCTTACAGGGCTTTATTTGGAATTTACATATATTCAGAACAGAGCAGTCTGTGCTGTGCTGATTCTCATTTGTCACAAATTTGTTCTCAAATGTTGCTTTTCCTGTACCTATATGGTGTGGCATAAGATCTGAAGCATATACATTTTCTGTGAGGCTCACCAGGGATGCCAAAGGGGACCAAGTAGGATTTTTGAAAGAGCAGAGGACTGATGCAAAGGAACACTCCTTGCCCGTCCACGAAGAACCCTCCAGAACTCTGCTTGTGGAACTGGAGCTTTTCAGACACTTGAAGCTGCCTCTTTGAGGTCTGAAATATGTAAATAGTCAGAAGAGTCTTCTCCAAGTAGCTATTAGCAGAGGTGCCGCATCCTCACAAACCAAATGAACTGAAGCTGTGAGAAGCCGAAGGCTCAGGGTATTTTCATTTTGTTTGACCCCTGAGTACACACCTTTAAACATAATTTCTCCTCTCTCCTTTCCCATGTGAGCTGATATGGAAATTCAGTGACGGTTCTATGAGTGTTATTGAATCAACCGTGAAAAACATTTCCCAAGCGCCCAACACTGGCTGTTCTTTCCGGCATCATTTTTTTTAAGTCCTCCCTCAGCCCCAAGGAAGCTCCTCCACCTCCCAGCTTCTCCCAAAGTGTCGATTAGAGGTTGCTGACATGAAACCACAGGGCTGGCTGCTGAAAGACAAATTCCTGGGTCACCTAAACTGAGTGAATTAGGACATCTGAGGCCCGGAATTCAGGTCTGCACATTTACCAACATCCAAGAAAACTCACAATAAACACTGCTGACCTTTTTGTGTAGCTGCTGAGTGCTAAACCAGAGCCTTGAGATCAACTATCTCTAAATGTTGTCTCTGTCACACACATGCGCGCGTGCGCGCACACACATACACACACACGTCTCTTAAGTCTCCTGCCAGTTTGAACCCTGGGTGGGGAAGATGCCCTGGAGAAGAAAATGGCAACAGACTCAGTATTCTTGTGTGGAGAAACCCAAGGACAAAGAAACATGATGGCTACTGTCCATAGGGTCGCAAAGACTCAGAAAGGACTGAGCAACTGAGAATGTATAAGATTTCAAAGATTTTCAAAGATTTAGAGGCACATTTCACCTAGAGATATGCTTAGTGGACACGCTCTGGCGGTGGTTTAGTCACTCAGTCATGTCCGACTGTTGCGACACCGTGGACTGTAGCCCACCAGGCTCCTCTGTCCATGGGATTCTCTAGGCAAGAATACCGGAGTGGGTTGCCGTTTCCTTCTCCAGGGGATCTTCCTGATTCAAGAATTGAACCCAGGTCTCCTGCATTGCAGGCAGATTCTTTACTGACTGAGCTACAAGGGAAAACTGTGGGGATTAATTGGGAAACATAGCAAATAGCCCTCCTTTAGTATGTCTTGAATTACATTTTGTTCCAGGTGATAGTCACTGATCTGTTTCTAATATGAAAAATAAAACAAGTACGAGATTATTTGAAAATCTGATATCACACAGGACCAGTTTCATATGTTCCTAATGAAACAAGGAAGTTTTTATCAATGCCATAAATCATTTGCACATGGGGAAAATAACAATATTAGAAAAGGTAAAGAAGACTCACCACTTCTTCATGTCTGCATTTTCTCACATTAATCCCATTTATCTGCAGTGGAAAGAGAGAGAGAATTTGAAGAGCATACTGTGAACTGACTGTATCTTGGTGACACATGGAAAATAATGGTAAAATGTATACCTGGAGAATTGCGTCCCCAATAAAGAGCAGTCCTGACAGTTCAGCTGTGAATGGAGAAGGAGAATTGACTATGCCTCGTCTACTTTCTTCACACAGAAGTAAGAGTTCTTAATTCAATAAAGCCAAAACTGATTGAGGGCAAAGGCAAAGATGGAGGAGGATTAAAGGAAAAAGTAATTAAAGGAAAAAGTAAAATGGTCTATAAGGGTAGCATCTTAAAAGATCCACAAGCAATGGAAATTTCCAAAAATAATCATATGATTCAGCTCAAGTACTGAAACACATGCTGAGATACTTCCATTTAATCCCATCACTTCAGCTCTTACAGTCTGGAAAGAGGACTAAATGTTCTCATGTTCCTATAAGTTTAAGGTGTCCATGAAAATGTCTAGATCTGGACAGTCAGTCCATTGACAATAGAATCAGTTCCATGTTTCTTTTAAAGACCAGCCCGCCCCACTGCAGGGTGCTGGTGTGGATAAGGGTCTGAAACTTCACAGTTAGAACCAGCCATGTGTGGCCTGGTCATGGGAACTGGATTGAGAGATTTCGTACAATCTCCTGGTTCTGAACTACAGCCTTGCTCCTCAGAACCGTGACTCACTCAGGAAGCAGCCACAGGACACCCTCTGAACACTTTACCTCTCTGCTCCTTCGAGATTTTTGAAACCACAACTGGAATGTTATGTTCCGCTCCCCCCTGGAAAGAAAAAATCACACGTTTCACTTTTTAATCTCAAAAGAATAAAAACTCAGTTTTTAGTTCAGAAACTATACAGGCCAAGGATAGCAGGTGAACAGACACTAAATAGAATTTAAATAAACTCGTGGAATCGCTCTGTCAAGGAGACTGTGCTCCCAAGAAGCTTATCTGTCTATAATTCCACTGTGACATCCAAGAATTAATAATAGTTGACTCTGAAAATTTTAATTTTTTAAGATTAATATGGTGATGCCTTAAGAAGACATTTCCTCCAATGACCAGCCATGCTATCCATTGTAGAAACTCTTATTTCGGGTTCCAAACAGCAGACAATTATGCATTTCCATTATCTGGCTCAGCTGCTTTATGCTGGGAACCAAGCAATGCCTCTTGGAATGCTAAGTGGTTAGACAGACCTCTACCTGCATAAACTAGACAAAAAGCAGAGTGTGCATATGCTTAATGGAGTGTGGGGGAGTCATCAGTATTATACCGCAGCATATACTAAAGAACACAGTAAGCCACCAAGAATAACGCAGTAGTGCTTTTGCTAACGGACCAAATGAGATAGGAAAAAATACAGAAAAATAAGTAACTGAACTTATGTGGAAGAAAATAAATTCCTGAAGAAACTGTATAAATTACAGTTTTATGTAACAGAGTTGAGAAGGTTGAAAGCAATAGTTTAAAAATCAAGTAAGTTCATTAAACAGTACGATTTCACATAGAAGGTAAAGATGGCACTTTTAATGTGGGTAGTTCAAAAGAAGATCTAAATTCCACTGGGGCTTCTGCAGCTTCAGAATAAGTAAATCCCTAAGCCTTTCTCCCTTCAAGGGCAAAAATTATTTTAGAATAGACATTCCCCATGAATGTCCATTTTTAGCACTGAGTTTCAATAAACTTAAAAATAAGATAGACAATGCACACATGCTCAGTTGAGTCAGATTCTTGCAGCCCCATGGACTGTAGCACCAGGCTCCTCTGTCCATGGGATGGATTTCCCAGGCAAGAACACCAGAGTGGGTTGCCGTTTCCTCTTCAGGGGACGCTCCTGACCCAGGTATCGAATCTGCATCTCCTGCATTGGCAGGCAGATCCTTTACCACTGAGCCACCTGGAAAGCCCAAGAGAGGTGATAGTCGAGAAAAGCAGTGACTCTGAAAGTTTTCTTGACAAGTAGTCCTTTCTGCTTCTGGGGTATTAGGAAGAGATGTGATAAACAAATATCAAAAGCTGCCTTACCCAGGGTGAAATTCAAACCCACCCATCAGTCCCCTGTTTTCACCACAACTCACCGAGCAGATCCTCCCCCCCTCCCACACCAGTTCTGGACATAGTCTCTGGTGTGAGCTTCCTCGGCTCTGGGTCCTGCTTTTGCCTCCCTGTCTGTGTCACGGCACCCTGATCCTGTCCAGGACAATCTTCACATGATCAGAGCCCAGGACTGTGACAGAGGGCACGTGTGCTTCCAGAGCACAGGAAACCCCAGAGGATCAGGACCCAAGGACCTTCAGGTGTAGGGTTAGGGCTCTGGGCTCCCCATGCCTGTGTTCTGTTCTATCTTCTCCTATTATAACCATCAGCTTCTCCTCTTCTACTGTCTTCTTCATTTCCTACATTCATCATGTATTTTCTTTCTCCTTCCCTTGTCCCCAACCACAGAGTAAGTTCTGCAACGGCGATGGACTTATTTATGTGTTTGTCTTGGCTATTTGGTTTGGCTATTTGTTTCCTGCTTGTGTGCACATGCTAAGTTGCTTCAGTCGTGTCCCATTCTTTGCAACCCCATGAATTGTAGCCCACCAAGCTGCTGTGTCCATGAGATTCTTCAGGCAAGAACACTGGAGTAGGTTACTTTGCCCTACTCCAGGTTATCTTCCTAACCTAGGGATCAAATTTGTTTCCTACATTGAGGTAATATCTGTGCCTGGAATAATATGCTTTCTTAAGCTTTGAAATGTTTGTTGAATGAATAAGTGAAACAATGAACTCTGAAGCTTTCTCAGACCTAAAGTTTTTCACTCTTGAAAATACTTTGCAGAAAGATTTTGAGTAGAAACTAAGAAGGTAAACAATGGAATCAAAGGTGTATAGTTACAGATAGTTCCTAGAGATACTTCAAAAATGGGAAAAATTTTCAGAATATATCTCCATTTCTTAGAAGAAAATGCTGATTAAAACAAAGCATAAAGTGATGAAGTTTTATGTGACATAAAGAGAGAAAACAGACCTATCCAGATATGGTTCTGGTGTTGGGGGCAGAGGAGAACCCTGTGTACGTCACTCTAGGCCGGCAGCTGGCATCATAGCACTTTCCTTCAGCTGTGTTTGCTTCTGGCCGTCTTCTCTCCTTGCAGGACTAAATTCAAAGGTTTTCTTGATGCTCAGGTGTTTAGCGCAGGCTACCATGGTAGGAGAGTGGGAAGTCTCTCCCAGGTTTGGTCTAGAGGTACCAGTTTACTGAGGGTCAACTCAGCTATCCATCCTTCCCTCAGTACCTGAGACTTACAACTATCTTTTAATAATAAGGTGTAACTAACCCCTGTTTGGTCAACATGTTTCTTTTATATGTAAAATTGCTTCTGAAATTTCAATGATTTGAATCCAAAATTTTTACTATTTTTTTTAATCAGACATTTGAGGCTCTGAGAGAATTTTAAAGCTAATTTAAGGAGATCACTTTATTAATTGATTAGAGGGAGATTTGTAAGACAAAACTCAGGAGATAAAATTGGCACTGAAGATCACTGTGCCTTCATATATTTAATGAAATGCGAGAGCAGTCCAGCTTTATCGAAGTAAATTAGATTTAGCTCTGGACCTAACTAGGGAGATTCAAAACCTTCCAGCCAGAAAGCAGATAACATGACTCACCCTGTTTACAATTGGTGACAGGCTTCACATTGCACGTGCGATAAAAGCCAAGGTCAAGTGACCTCAGCCTCCCCTCTGCTTTATCCTAGACCTTTGTCCTCATCTGCAAGCACGACCCCTTGGCCCCCAGTGCTTTTCCCCTTGACCCTTAGCCAGGTGTAAGGTTAAGACTCTGCTCACACACAGCCAGAGTCCTTCCATCAGCCTCTGTGCACATGCCCTGGGCCATGCCTGGGACCACATTTCTCTGCATGACACTTTGAACAGTGTCTCCTTTCCCTCTATAATATGAAGGACCTGAGGTCAGGGCAGATTCCCTTCATCATCTCTCCCTGACCTACCCTGAGGCCATCAGGTTACAGGCTTTTGGCCATGGTTTATAGAAAGTAAATGAATTTCTCGAGCTCAGTTGATCCAGGGTAAAATGAGATTAGAAAAAGTGAGGTGACAATCTAAAGTGCGTCCCAGAAAATATTAAAAAGTATACCACTCAGTTTTGAGAGAGCCTTTTCACAAAGGATAATCAATTCTATAGCTAGTTCTATGCGTACCAGGATATAAGGCCTCAGCTAAAGCATTTTGAGCTTGAGACTATACAGTGATTTTCCAGTATAACCGTGACATTCCACTAAACCAAACTCAGTTATGTTTTTAATAACACTGGGAATCTTGCCAAATGAATCCTTTCAACTCAGTCTTTTCATTACAATTAATCAGCCATATTCTGGGCTCCAGAAAGAAAAAGATAATAGACTTCAACATTACAGATCCATTTAGAGAAAGGAGAATACTTGTAAACAGAAAATCACAGACAGTCCACAGGTACAGGAGAAGCACCTAAAGGAACATCAATTTGAGAACATGGACAATGTTCTTATCCATCTGAATGCGGTACTGATCTGCCAAAACCACTCAGCTTAGCTACGGCAAAGTTAATGGTCTTTCCCGCATGATTTATGATTGCCTTCCTATGGAAATTTAGAATAGAGAATTTGTAGGGGCGGAGAGCAGACTGCTGGCTGCTCAGAGCTGAGACAGAGTTGGGGGCAGTGGCTGAAAGCTACGGGTTTCTTCTTCAATTGATGAAACTGTTCTAAAACTGACTTAGTGAGGAGTGCACGCATCTGTGAACATAATAAAAACCACTGACTTGTACATTTTAAGTTAGTAGATTGTATGGTATGTGAACTACAACTCAATAAGTTATTTAATTTAGAAAATCATCCTTTGAATGATAATTCATCGGTGGTTTTACCTGGCCCTTGGAACTAGTGCACACTCTCTAACTGAGCTCTACTACCCGGCCCGCCACCCTCCTGTTCCTGTGGAGCAGAGGTATGTATCCCTGTTGACACTGGTGGAGACAGAAGCCTCAGACTCAGAGAGTGAGAACCGGGCAAAGTGAGCAAATGAATGCAAATGTGTATGTGCTTGTAGCAACACTTGGTATTACAGACTTTTGCCCCAAAATCACTAATAAATTAAAATGCAGACATTTATGACAACTACTATGAAGATGTGCATGTTTATTTGGTGAATCTGATACAATTAATACTGAGTCCTTGATGTTAGGAAATTGTTTGCTTGCTGCTGGACATTTCAATCTGTCTATTTCAGTTGTAAGTAAACCAGAAGGCGAACAATTTAGAGAGGAAGCATTGTTGTTGTTTTCAAATAGAGAGCATAGAGATAATTTCGTGCTGGTTGTACAGCCAGGGAGAATATTTATTGGGAGTCAGGACTCTGTCATCAGCTTTGATGGGGGTTGAGGTACAGCTCTGCCTTTTACAACAAATGGGTAAATAACCTAACCTCTTAATACTTAATCTTGTTGTCTATAGAGGTACAACAACAGCTGTCGACTTTCTGGACACAGAATATATTTAGCTCAGAATCTGGCAGTTCAAGAGTGGTTAATAACTATTAGAAATTATTGTTTATAAATGATAAGATTTTAATGGTAATAATACTTAGAATTTCACATTGCTGCAAAATTCAAGATCTCAGATAGAAATCTTATCTTTGATCACAAACACTTCCTTGATCCATCAACTTACTGTTTAGGTAAGAAAAGCTAAGTCTTGAAAAATGCCCCATAAGACATCTTTCTAGTAATAATACTCAAAACACTCTTTCTCTAAAAGGTGATCCTTTTAATCACAATGACTTAATGATTTAATAATCATTTAATAATGATTTAATGATCATTTATGATTTAATAATATGCAAATGGATGGTATTGCACTTTAAGAAATAAATAGAAGAAAAAGTCTGACGAGGTCAAGATGACAGCTTACTTTAAAGTGATTATATGGTGATTCTTAAAAGCAGAATGGGGCAAAATGCAAGGCTATTAGATCCCTGAGGGAGAAACACTGGTGATTATTGGGGATATAATGTGGAGACCATTACGTTATTTTTAGAAATGCAAGTATCTGGATGGTCCAGATAAAAGAACTCGAAGATACAGTAGGACTAGTGGTAACCTGGACGGGAACCAGAGGCCATGTGAAGATCAGTGTGGATAGCGGGTGCCTGCAGATAAGCTGAGGGTATAAACCAGGTGGATGCAGGAACCTGAGCCCTTCAGAAAAGTGGCTTCAGGCTGAGAACCCAGGAAAGCAGGTGATTGTGAGAGGAGAATTAAGTGATTCTATGTCCAGCCTCTTACTGAAATCTAAAAATACAGTTAGAAGAGCTTGGCATTTTACTGAAGGCAAACAAAAACAAAAACTAATACAAGGGAAAAACACCCAAGTTTGTGACTTTTGAGAGATATTTTAATTAAGGAAGACTGTTGGTCTTGGTAGCTGCCATGTCCAAAGAACAGCCAGAAAAAAAGATCCAAAATTATAGCAGATATGGGAATGACTATAAAAAGCAGTATGAGAGTGAAGATGGTATAAAAGGAAGGGTGGGAGCACAGAGGGCAAGATAGTGCACCCCACACAGATCCTGGAAGCATTTTGCCAGAGGGGGCAAGTCTCAGGCCTGCAGGTGGGCACATTCCTCTCTGCTCTCAGCAGGGGCTGGGGGTGAACTGTGGCTTGGAGACGCAGGGCTGGGCCAGGTGTAACCGTGTGTGCCCACACCTCCAGAGTTCATCCCACTGCACCCTGGGTCAGCCACTTGACTTGTTGAGTTGGGAGATAAGCAAACAAATGGGCAACATTAAAATACGAATTCTGGTTTTTTGGCCAGAATACTTTCTTCAACTGCCCTTTATGTTTAATTTTCAGATGCAAAGGAAATAGTTCAAATAGATAATCACAGTAGGTTTAGCCAATTTACAGGGTAAAGGAATTTGCATAAAATGTTGCCATTTAAAATAACTGAATGAATGAATAAATAAATAATTACATTTGAAATACCTTAACAGAATGATAGTTTAAAATCATTATTATTTTTTTTTTAATGTAGAAAAGCAAGAGTCAGTGGTAAGTACTGAGAAACCTAAAGTAGAAAACCCTAAAAGGAAAGTTTACAGGCTGAATGGACAATATTCTAAATAAAAATATTGATGTTTTTTATTCCTGGTTGGTTGGTTTGTCAGAAGAATTATAAAATAATTTCATATTTTTGTCAAATCTCCTAATATATGGCACCAATCACAATTCAAATATTGCTTCTGTAGCCTATATCTTCAATGGAAACTATATACTTATTTGATTTAGAAAATAACTCTGTTACACATATAAGAGTTTTGTTTGTGTTGAAATAATGTAAATATTAAACTGAAATGATTTATTGGGCAAAATTCTTAAGGTTTTAAGAATTGTCTAGGCTTAAGTGTGATATTTCAGTAAAATGAGTAACACTGTATTATTGGGTTTAACTCTAAATGGAAATTGAACAAAAAGAGAAGAACACTTCCATCCTGCACAGAATTCACACAGCTTCACTACCAGAAACATCAGTGCTGATGTCAGATGAAACCGCTGTCATGAATGGATTTCAGCCACTTTCAGCTGTTGTTCTCTTTTCATTGGCAACATCTTCAGTGGTACCTTTAGATCCTTCATGCCAATCTCAATACATATGGAAAAAAAAAAAGACAACATCAAGAAAACTTGCCTCTGTTTATTCTCACTGCCTCATTTCCACACCTTATAATTTGTCCTACGTCTCTCCTAGGCCTTAGTTAATGACAAAGTGAAAGTAAAAAATATATCTTAAAATTAAGATTTTAGATAAAAATACTCTCATCACTTGACAAGATCATGCTATTCCACACTGATCAGATTTTTGAGTCATTTTCATAATGTAACTAGAGCTGATGTTCACCAAGCTTAGAGTTCTACTTTCCAAGCACCTATACTTTGTGTTGAAATTTCATGAAATGTACACCTGAGATGTATGGCTTTCACCCCACACAGGCAAAGTAACTAACCCACCAACCAAGATAAAGTTACATTCTGTTGATCTTTGCACAGATGTGGGTTTATTAAGGGCATTTAAAATCACTGAGGTAATTTTTTCAATATTTATGTAATTTTCCATCCTTTTAAAATGTAAAGTACTCTTGCCTGGAAAATCCCATGGACTGAGGAGCCTGGTAGGCTGCAGTCCATGGGGTCGCTAAGAGTTGGACACAACTGAGCGACTTCACTTTCATTTTTCACTTTCATGCATTGGAGAAGGAAATGGCAACCCACTCTAGTGTCCTTGCCTGGAGAATCCCAGGAATGGCGGAGCCTGGTGGGCTGCCGTTTATGGGGTCGCACAGAGTCCGACACGACTGAAGCGACTTAGCAGCAGCAGCAGCAGCAAAATGTATACTTTGTTTCAGTGACGTTAAATTGCAGATGCGTTACATGTTTAATAACCAACAACATACAGGAAGAAAAACCCTTTAAAATATGATAATGAATGGAACAGGAGAGAGATGGTCAATTTTAAAAATAATTCAGAAGTTAAAACCTTGAGTCTTCCTGCATGCTTGGCACTAAGACATGAGGTTTTCAAATTCTTAAACAACAAAAAAAGAAAACTGCACAGAAGAAAAAGACAATTGGAATCAAACCAATATTTAACTTATTATCAGACCTTATATGAACCTGACACACATGTTGGCTCCTTCTTTACCTGAGAGCCCAGATTTTTCTGCTCTGACTGGCTACAAGATATGCACACTTGAAGACTGTACTTGAAATTCTAGATGAAACCACATAAAGAAAATTAATGAGTTGCATTCAATTTCAGGTAAGGTAAATCTCCCAAATGGGGCTTCCCTGCTAGCTCAAACAGTAAAGAATCTGCCTGCCATGCAGTAGATCTGGGTTCAGTCCCTGGGTGAGGAAGATCCCCTGGAGGAGGGCATGGCAACCCAGTCTAGTATTCTTGCCTGGAGAATTCTGTGGACAGGGGAGCCTGGTGGACCACAATCCATGTGGCCACAACAGTTGAACATGACTGAGAAACTCCAAAATACTTTTCTAAAATTTCTAAATCCAAAGGTGGCTACGATTTTGAGAGTCTATTTATTTTATATCTCAGTGCAAATACTGAGAAGTTTTCTATAGGCACTCTTGTCTAATTAATTATCAATGAGCAAAAAGTTAAAGGGCTTTCCTGATGGTTCAACAGTAAAGAATCTGCCTGCAATGCAAGACATACAGGAGATGTAGGTTCGATCCCTGGGTTGGGAAGATTCCCTGGATAAGGAAATGGCAACCCACTCCAGTATTCCTGCCTGGAGAATCCCATGGACAGAGGAGCCTGGTGGGCTACAGTCCATGGGGTTGCAAAGAGTCGGACATGACAGCACAAGCACAACAGCACAAAGAATTAAAGTTCACAGAAATGCAGGCGTTAAGCACATGCTCTGTAGAACAGATGGAGAGACAGCTACCTTGATGCTCAGTCCAAATCCTCCCACAGCCTGTCTCCGAATGGTCACTGTTCTCTCCTGAAAGACAAGTTGTAAGAGTGGTTAGCGCTTCCTGCCACTGTACCTGCACACCATCTTCCTCCTCTAGGTTTTGTGCTTGTCCTTCAAGAAAAAGAACATTTTGTGACAGCATAAAGGATCCAGGTTTCACAATAAATGAAGTCTTTTGGAATTTTTAAATCAAAGTCTAACCATTTGTTAATCTGATTTCAGTGTTGACCATCTGGTGATGTCCATGTGTAGAGATTTCTCTCATGTGGTTGGAAGAGGGTGTTTGATGGATAAGCTCTATACAGTCAACAAAAACAAGACCAGGAGCTGACTGTGGCTCAGATCATGAACTCCTTATTGCCAAATTCAGACTCAAATTGAAGAAAGTAGGGAAAACCGCTAGACCATTCAGGTATGACCTAAATCAAATCCCTTATGATTATACAGTGGAAGTGACAAATAGATTCAAGGGATTAGATCTGATAGACAGAGTGCCTGAAGAACTATGAATGGAGGTTCATGACGTTGTACAGGAGGCAGTGATCAAGACCATCCCCAAGAAAAGGAAATGCAAAAAAGCAAAATGGTTTTCTGAGGAGGCCTTACAAATAGCTGTGAAAAGAAGAGAAGTGAAGAGCCAAGGAGAAAAGGAAAGATATAAGCATCTGAATGCAGAGTTCCAAAGAAGAGCAAGAAGAGATAAGAAAGCCTTCTTCAGCAATCAATGCAAAGAAATAGAGGAAAACAACAGAATGGGAAAGACTAGATCACTTCAAGAAAATTAGAGATATCAAGGGAACATTTCATGCAAAGATGGGCTCGATAAAGGACGGAAATGGTATGGACCTAACAGAAGCAGAAGATATTAAGAAGAGGTGGCAAGAATACACAGAAGAACTGTACAAAAAAGATCTTCACAACTAAGATAATCACGATGGTGTGATCACTCACCTAGAGCCAGACATTCTGGAATGTGAAGTCAAGTGGGCCTTNAAGGTGAAGTAAGTGGGCCTTAGAAAGCATCACTACGAACAAAGCTAGTGGAGGTGATGGAATTCCAGTTGAGCTCTTTCAAATCCTGAAAGATGATGCTGTGAAAGTGCTGCACTCAATACGCCAGCAAATTTGGAAAACCCAGCAGTGGCCACAAGACTGGTAAAGGTCAGGTTTCATTCCAATCCCAAAGAAACGCAATGCAAAAGAATGCTCAAAGTACTGCACAATTGCACTCATCTCACACACTAGTAAAGTAGGCTCAAAATTCTCCAAGCCAGGCTTCAGCAATATGTGAACCGTGAACTTCCTGATGTTCAAGCTGGTTTTAGAAAAGGCAGAGGAACCAGAGATCAAATTACCAACATCCGCTGGATCATGGAAAAAGCAAGAGAGTTCCAGAAAAACATATATTTCTGCTTTATTAACTATGCCAAAGCCTTTGACTGTGTGGATCACAAAAAACTCTGGAAAATTCTGAAAGAGATGGGAATTCCAGAGCACCTGACCTGTTTCTTGAGAAACCTGTATGCAGGTCAGGAAGCAACAGTTTGAACTGGACATGGAACAACAGACTGGTTCCAAATAGGAAAAGGAGTACGTCAAGGCTGTATATTGTCACCCTGCTTATTTAACTTACATGCAGAGTACATCATGAGAAACGCTGGGCTGGAAGAAGCACAAGTGGAATCAAGATTGCCATGAGAAATATCAATAACCTCAGATATGCAGATGACATCACCCTTATGGCAGAAAGTGAACAGGAACTAAAAAGTCTCTTGATGAAAGTGAAAGTGGAAAGCAAAAAAGTTGACTTAAAGCTCAACATTCAGAAAATGAAGATCATGGCATCTGTTCCCTTCACTTCATGGGAAATAGATGGGGAAACAGTAGAAACAGTGTCAGACTTCATTTTTTTGGGCTCCAAAATCACTGCAGATGGTGACTGCAGCCATGAAATTAAAAGATGTTTACTNATGGGAAATAGATGGGGAAACAGTAGAAACAGTGTCAGACTTCATTTTTTTGGGCTCCAAAATCACTGCAGATGGTGACTGCAGCCCTGAAATTAAAAGATGTTTACTCCTTGGAAGGAAAGTTATGACCAACCTAGATAGCATGCTGAAGAGCAGAGACATTACTTTGCCAACAAAGATCCGTCTAGTCAAGGCTATGGTTTTTCCAGTGGTCATGTATAGATGTGAGAGTTGGACTGTGAAGAAAGCTGAGCACCAAAGAACTGATGCTTTTGAAATGTGGTGTTTGGAGAAGACTCTTGAGAGTCCCTTGGACTGCAAGGAGATCCAACCAGTCCATTCTGAAGGAGATCAACCCTGGGATTTCTTTGGAAGGAATGATGCTAAAGCTGAAACTCCAGTACTTTGGCCACCTCATGTGAAGGGTTGACTCATTTTAAAAAATTCTGATGCTGGGAGGGATTGGGGGCAGGAGGAGAAGGGGACGACAGAGGATGAGATGGCTGGATGGTATCACTGACTCGATGGACATGAGTCTGAGTGAACTCCGGGATTTAGTGATGAACAGGGAGGACTGGCATGCTGCAATTCATGGGGTCACAAAGAATCGGACACGACTGAGCGACTGAACTGAACTGAACTGAACCAATTGTCATAATAAAAGGGACTGTAGTTTATTAAACTGCTAACTTCTCAAAAGTTAACTTCTTCCAATGCCTTTTTTGGACATAGGCTGGAATCTGAGCTTTAAGACCTCTTTTCATTCCTATGATATGTATTTTTGTTGTCTAATAACACAATTTTTGTTACAGAAAAACAGCTTAGTATCTGTGGTGAGTATGATCTCCATCACTAACAGTCATACTGTTCATGGAGACTGGAGCACATGGCTAGGGGCTGCCACGTTGCAGCACATTAGTGGTCCATGTGAACATCTGGGGTTGAAACTCTGAATAAACCATGTTCACAGTGACTGCTTGCTGGGAAGAAGAATGGATTTTACAATTAACTGACAATCATAATGGGATTATGACAGTGGGATTATCCATTTTCAAAGGCAGCTCTGTTTTGCCTTCCACAATATAACCAATCATTCTGTCACCAGCATATGACACTTAAAAACCACAGAGTCACGTTTGGACAAATCCTTTAGTTTCCAATTAAAAAAAGACATCAATATTACTGTTTTATGGTCTTCCTCTCTACATAATACGTATTCTCCTGGGATGCTAAAGGGTTGAGAGCTTTTATATACAAGCTTCTCCATTTATTTATAACCTTCTCATCTTCCTGAGCCCTCTCCTACCCAGGAAGGTTTACAATCCACCCATCTCCCCTGGTATCTGAGCAGATGTCTGTTTTCTTGTCCTTAAATGTCCACAAACTCCCAGTTTATTTGGCTACATTAGCCACTTCCCTAACTAACAGTCACCTAAGATGCCCCACCTGTGGTGGTTTAGACAATATATCTTAAATAAATTTTATCATTTTAAAGGCAACGTAAAACATATTTAACAAAACTAGTTCTTATATTACTTTATGTGGGTTTTCCTTCTAAATAATGAAAAATTACTCTATACATTTAGAATCTAATCAATATTGATCCACACCAACACCAACAGCTGAGTCAAAGAAGCTCTAACCCTGGACGACTCAGAGGGACAAGCTGATTAAAGGTCACCTTTATTCTCACCAAGTAGATGCTGCTTCTCCAACACTGCTTGTCAAACTAAACCACAGTTCTTGGATAGCAGAACCATTTTCTTCATTCTGTTTCTGAACACAATAAATACTTGATCCCTTAAAACAGTATCAAAACCAAGGTTATGGTTAATTTAGACAACCCCACATAGACTCTCAAAATACAAATTTCAAAATGTCAGAACACATTTTTTGCCACTTTTTTTTAAATTGAAAGATCATTGCTTTACAGAATTTTGTGATTTTCTGTCATACATCAACAAGAATTAGCCATAGGTAGACCCATGTTCCCTCCCCCCTGAAACTCCCTTCCATCTCCATTCCCAACCCACCCTTCTAGATTGTCACAGAGCCCCTGTTTGAGTTCCCTGAGTCATACAGCAAATTCCCATTGGCTGTCTATTTTACATACAGTCTGTAAATTTCCATGTTATTCCCTCCATACATCTCACCTAATTCCATCTCCCCTTCCCCTGTGCTCATAGGTCTGTTCTCTCTGCCTGTTTCTCCACTGCTGCCCTAAAAATAAATTCATCAGTACTATCTTTCTAGATCCCACATGTTTGCATCAGTAAACGATATTTATCTTTCTCTTTCTGACTTACTCCATTCTGTATAATAGGCTCTAGGTTTGTCAACCTCATTAGAACTGACTCAAATGTGTTCCTTTTTATGGCTGAGTAGTATTCCATTGTATATATGTACCGCAGCTTCTTTATCCATTCATCTGTTGATGGACATCTAAGTTGTTTCCATGTCCTAACTATTGTGAGTAGTTGAACATTGGGGTACATAAGTTTTGGTTTTGTCTTTTTTTCAATTTTGGTTTCCCCAGGATATATGCCTAGTAGTGGAATTGCTGGGTCATATGGTAGTTTTACTCCTAGTTTTTTAAAGAAATCTCCATACCATTTTCCATAGTGGCTGTATCAATTTACATTCCCACCAGCAATGCAAGAGGGTTTCCTTATCTCCACACCCTCTCCAGCATTGTTGTTTGTAGACTTTTTGATGATGGCCATCTGACTGGTATTAGGTGGTATCTCATTGTGGTTTTGATCTGCATTTTTCTAATAATGAGTGATGTTGGGTATATTTTCATGTGTTTGTTAGCCATCTGTATGCCTTCTTTGGAGAAATGTCTGTTTAGGTCTTCTTCCCACTTTTTGATTGGGTTGTTTGTATTTCTGATATTGAGTTGTATGAGCTGCTTATATATTTTGGAAATTAATTCTTTGCCAGTTGTTTCCTTTGCTATAATTTTCTCCCATTCTGATGGCTGTCTTTTCACCTTGTTTGTAGTTTCCTTTGCTGTGCAAAAGCTTTTAAGTTTTATTAGGTCCCATTTGTTTATTTTTATTTTTATTTTCATTACTCTGGGAGGTGGGTCATAGAAGATGTTACTTTGATTTATGTCATCAGGTGTTCTGCCTATGGTTTCCTCTAAGAGTTTTATAGTTTCTGGTCTTACATTTAGGTCTTTAATCCATTTTGAGTTTATCTTTGTATATGGCATTAGGAAGTGTTCTAATTTCATTCTTTTGCATGTAGCTGTCCAGTTTTCCCAGCACCATTTATTGAAGGAGCTGTCTTTGCCCCACTGTATATTCTTGCCTCCTTTGTCAAAAGTAAGGTACCCATAGATGCATGGGTTTATTTCTGGACTCTATCTTGTTCCATTTGTCTATATTTATGTTTTTGTGCCAGTACCATACTGTCTTGATGACTGTAGCTTTGTAGTATACTCTGAAGTCAGGCAGATTGATTCCTCTAGCTCCATTCCTCTTTCTCAAGACTGCTTTGGCTACTCAGGGACTTTTGTGTTTCCATATGAATTGTGAAATTTTTTTGTTCTAGTTCTGTGAAAAATTCCATTGGTAAATTGATCAGCATTGCATTGAATACATAGCTTGTATTTGGTAATATAGTCATTTTTACAATATTGATTCTTCTTACCAGGAACATGGAATATCTCTCCATCTGTTTATATCATCTTTGATTTTTTTCATCAGTGTATTATAATTTTCCCTAAACAGTTCTTTTGTCTGCTTAGGTAGGTTTAGTCCTAGATATTTTATTCTTTCTGTTGCAATGATGAGTGGAATTGACAATGCATTTTTAACAGCAAGCAGCATCACCAGAAGTTTCTAGAATGTCTTGCACAGCAATCATCAGACAGGAGGACAGTTTGGTGAGTGAGTTCTCCTGAGCAGTGGAGTGTGTGTGAAACCCAGCTTTTCTCTGAAAGAGTAGCAAGCATGCAAGTTATCAAAGGTCTGTGCAGGGCCTTATTCACTCTGTATGATGCCCTCCCATCTTTGGGGGAGCATATTCAGAACAGGTTCCAAATTGAATACAAAACTGCTGATGCAGAGAAGAGTTTGGAGAGACCAAAGAATCAGCAGAATCTGCTGGAAATCTCAGAAGCAGCACTTATTTTAATGTTTTTAAACACACAGGCACACGCATGCTTGCAGAAGCAGCCAGCACCTTTAGATGCTGCTGCTTCATTAGCTGACTGCTAAGAAAGTGGGGAGATAGACAGGACAAATGACTTTGTGCTTTAAAGCCAAAACTTTAAATTGGTGCCTGCAGGCAGCAGGAGGCATGTAAAGGCAGACCACTGTTTGGATGTCACCTGCTGACACTTGTCGTAGTCTATGTGCCACCTTAGCTATATCCCCAGCCCCTCCATTCCTCCCCACCTGGGGGGTCTCCTTCCTGCCCCAACAGCCAAAGGAAATAGAGACAGTGTTAATGGACTGTTTTAGCTGCTCACCTCTAAAATCAGAGGCTACCTGGAAGTTAGCTGGGAGCTGTATTTAGTTATCACAGCATGAGTTTCATAAAGAAGTTGCCTAGCAACAAGCCACTGTCCTTTGGGAAACCAAGTATAATTGGTTATTTTATTTCTTAAAACACAAAATTGAGTCAGGTGTTCCCATGCACTCATACACATGAAAAGCCTTCCTTTAATCTTCCTGTTCCTCACAGGAGAAAAAGATGGAGCCCAACAGCAGTGCTGGCTTGTGTGAAGTTGTGTTGTGCACCTGAACCCATTCATGTTATGAAAAAGACACTGCTATCAAATACATAATTATTTTCACCCCTGCTCTCTGAAAGATTGTATTTGACATACTCTCCACATTTACTGCCTGAACTGCACGTGAACCAGTATGTACATGTCACCAGAGAGAACACAGTGTTCTTATACACCCAAGGAATGGACATTTTCGAGACATGTAGTGAGAAGAGGAAGTCTTGAGAACGAGGCAGAAACTAGAGAGATTACAGTGAAGAAGTGGACTGATTTTGTGTGATAGATGCAAAGAAGGTATACAAGAAAGAAACAAGAAAAGTCGTGAACTCCTTTTGACAATTCAAGAAAAATAACTAAACCTCAAAAAAAGAATAATAACAAGACAGTAGCTTCTGATTACTAAAAACCTACTATGTGCACATGTGGGTCTATTAACACTCACAATGGTTTGTTAAAATACACTGTGACCATGGAGCCAAAGCAAAAACAATACCCAGCTGTGGATGCAACTAGTGATAGAAACAAGGTCCAGTGCTTTGAAGAGCAATATTGCATAGGAACTTGGAATGTCAGGTGCATGAATCAAGGCAAATTGGAAGTGGTCAAACAGGAGATGGCAAGTGTGAATGTCGACATTCTAGGAATCAGCGAACTAAAATGGACTGGAATGGGTGAATTTAACTCAGATGACCATTATATCTACTACTGTGGGCAGGAATCCCTTAGAAGAAATGGAGTAGCCATCATGGTCAACAAAAGAGTCCGAAATGAAGTACTTGGATGCAGTCTCAAAAACAACAGAATGATCTCTGTTCATTTCCAAGGCAAACCATTCAATACCACAGTAATCCAAGTCTATATCCCGACCAGTTAATGCTGAAGAAGCTGAAATTGAATGGTTATATGAAGACCTACAAGACCTTTTAGAACTAACACCCAAAAAAGATGTCCTTTTCATTATATGGGACTGGAATGCAAAAGTAGGAAGTCAAGAAACACCTGGAGTATCAGGCAAATTTGGCCTTGGAATACAGAATGGACTTCACCAGATGGTCAACACTGAAATCAGATTGAGTATCTCCATTGAAAAAAAAAAAAAAATACACTGTGACCTTGACTGTCTTTTCCCACTAGCTTTCTGAGTTCTAAATCTATGTCTTGCTCACAGTTGTATCCGTAGAATTTAGTACTGGGCCTAAATCAAGGTTAGATAATCATGTGCTAAGTGAATAAAGAGCTTTCCCCCACATTTTCATTTCAAACACGTAGTCATTGCAACAGCCCAGCTGCGTAGGCAGCATTGTCCCAATTAAGAGTGAGAAAATGCAAATGCTAATGAATTGAAGTAACCTGGCCAAGATCCAACTCAGGATGGAAATGAAAGTTTCTCAGATTCTACTGTCTTTTCCATTACACAGCCCTGAGATGAGGTGGAAAAATAAGATGAAAGAAACAAAGATACTAAAAAATCTGGGTGTGCTGTGACAAAGGGAAAGAGTACTTAGAAACACCATTCTCCCCTGAGATGGGGAACAAGTCAGACATGACCCTTATCACCGTCCTTCAACTTCGTGCTGAAAGTTACAGGTAGCAACACAGTAGTGACGGAAATGAAAAGTCTGTGGATTAGAGGGGAAAAAAGAAAATTGTCTTTGTTCTCTGTCTATGTAGAAAATGCCAAAGAATCAACAAAAATCTCATGGAACTAAAAGTAATTACAGCAAAGCCACAGGAGACAGAATTAATACACAAAGTTTGACTGCTTTCCTGTATATCAGCCATGAGAACAGAAACTTGAGATTAAAATCACAATACCATTTATGCTGCTGCTGCTAAGTCACTTCAGTCGTGTCCGACTCTGCGACCCCATGGATGGCAGCCCACCAGGCTACCCCGTCCCTGGGATTCTCCAGGCAGGAACACTGGAGTGGGTTGTTATTTCCTTCTCCAATGCATCAAAGTGAAAAGTGAAAGTGAAGTCGCTCAGTCGTGTCCGACTCTTCATGACCCCATAGACCACAGCCCACGAGGCTCCCCCGTCCATGGGATTTTCCAGGCAAGAGTACTGGAGTGGGGTGCCATTGCCTTCTCCGAATACCATTTATGCTGCTGCTGCTGCTAAGTCGCTTCAGTCGTGTCTGACTCTGTGTGACCCCACAGATGGCAGCCCACCAGGCTCCCCCGTCCCTGGGATTCTCCAGGCAAGAACACTGGAGTGGGTTGCCATTTCCTTCTAGAACACATGAAAGTGAAAAGTGAAAGGGAAGTCACTCAGTCATGTCCGACTCTTCATGACCCCATGGACCGCAGCCCACCAGGCTCCCCCATCCGTGGGATTTTCCAGGTAAGAGTACTGGAGTGGGGTGCCATTGCCTTCTCCGAATACCATTTATAGCAGCCCATTAAAAAGGGAAAGTGTGTGCTTAGATGTTCAGTCATGTCTGACTCTTTGTGACCTCTTGGACTGTGCAGTAGGATTTACAGCCCGCCAGTTTCCTCCATCCATGAGGAATCTCCAGGCAAGAATACAGGAGTGGGTTGCCATGCCCTCCTCCAGGGGATCTTCCCAACCCAGGGATCAAACCCAGGTCTCCTACATTGCAGGGGATTCTTTACCAGCTGAGCCACCAGGGAAGACCCAAAAGGGAATACTGTGGTGCAAATCTAACAAGTAAAGGTTTTCCTAGAGACTCAAATGGTAAAGGGTCTGCCTGCAATGTAGGAAACCTGGGTTTGATCCCTGGGTTGGGAAGATCCCCTGGAGAAGGGAATGGCAACCCACTCCAGTATTCTAGAGAATCCTATGGACAGAAAAGCCTGGTGGGCTACAGTAGATGGTGTCTCAAAGAGTCAGACATAAGGTCACAAAGAGTCAGACACGACTGAACAACTAACCAACATGACAAAAAGTTTTTTATGTGGAAAACTATAAACTCTGAGGAAAGAAATCAAAGATGAGGAAGGTAAAGAGAAATATTTTATATTTGTGGACCAGAAGACTCAACATTTTCAAGACACCGACTCATCTCACTTGATCTATGGAATCGATAAATCCTAATAAAACTCCAGCAAGCTACCTGTAGGTATTGAAGCTGGCTCTCGGGTTTGTGTGGAGAGGACCCGTAACAGCCACGTGATGCTGAAGCAGAGGACAGAGCCAAAGGATCTGGGATCTCTGTCTCAGACCTGCTGTAAAACTGCAGGAATCAAGACAACACAGTGGCTTTTTTTTTTTTTTTAAGACTAAACATACAGAGCAGCAGGATAGAACAGCAAGCCCCAAAGTTCAGGAGATGGATGATGGTGAGAGTTGTAAAACAACGTGAATGTACTTAGTGCTGCCGAACTTTACAGCTGAATGTGGTTAAAATAGTATTTTTGTATTCTGTGAATTTTACCACAATAAAAAAAAAAAACATTTAAAAATAGTTCTTAAGAGCTATAATTCATGTACCTTTACACCAGCCACTTGAAAGTCCATTATTTAGTGGCTTTTAGTATTGTCTCAGTTACGCATCCATCATCACAATCAATTTAAGAACACTTGTCTTTTCAAAATGTTGCTGGAACCCATCACTCCTGATCCCCTCATTCTAATCTTCAGTATGCCAATCTACACCATATCTCCATGGTGTCCACCTGTTGTGGACATTTCACTTTAATGAAAATACACAGCATGTGGTCCTGTGTGTCTAGCTTCTCACTGTGATACTTTCAGGTTTGTCCAGATTGTAGCATGTACCAACACTTTGTTTTCTAAGCTGCCCACTAACATTCCTCTGTGTAGATACCCCACAATCTATGTATCCATTCCTCCACCTCTGGGGTATTTATATGATTGGGCTACTATGACTCATGCTACTGTGAACACCCGTGGGCACATTTCTGTGTAGACATGTGAGCTCTTTTCTCCTGAGTGTCCTCAAAGGAGTGATACTGGGAACTGCCGGCTGTTCCACCCCACGGACAATGCACATCCTTCCCAGCAGGGTCTGATGATCTCTGCTTCTCTGTATATTGAGGACCACTTGCTCTTTTCTGTCTTTTTGATGATAAACATCTTAGTGGATATAAAGTGGACCGTGCTGTGGTCTTGAGTTCCATTTCCTGGATGGCTGATGGTGTCAAGCATTTCTTTTTCCTTATTGGCCATTTATAAATCTTCCTTGAAAAAAAATCTCTGTTCAAATCCTTTGCTCATTTTTATTGGCCATTTCACTAATGAGTTGTAAGCTTCTGCCAGATTCTTGAAGGTTACTTAGGCATATATAGAAATCTGGGTTGCTGGTTCTTTCTCTTCAGTAGTTGAAAAATACTGTGCCCCTTCCTTCTGGTTTCCATTGTTTCTGGGGGGAAAATCTACTATCATTTGAATTACTTTTCCCCTATTGCTAAAGAACAATATTGTTTTTTTCTTGCCGCTTTTAAGTTTTTTTCTTTGTCTTTAGTTTTCAGGATTTGACTAAAATCTGTCTTGACACAAGTTTCTTGGGTTTATCATTTTGAGATCTGTCCTACTTCTTTAATGTATAAGTTTACGTCTTTGGCAAAATTGGGGGAGTTTTCAGCCATTATTTCTTCAAGCACTGTTTGAGCTCAGATCTCCTTCTCTTTTTCTGGGACTCTTAGGACTTAAACGTTGGATTTTTCATTTTAAGCTCATGGGTCCATTATGTTTCTCAGATCAATTTCTCTGCTAAATTCAGAGAGGGTGATTCTTATTGTTCTGTCTTTAAGCTAACTGATCCTTTCCTCTGTCCTTTCCATCCTGCTGCTGAACCCATCCTCTGAACTCTTATTTCAGCTGAATTTTCAGCTCTGCATTTTCCATTTGCTTTCTACTGAGACTTTCTTTTTTTCTCACTTGTGTCAATGCTGTTGTAAGAAGGGTAAAACCACTTCATGACGGCCACGTTCCAGCTCTTGTTATAACCGTAACGTCTGTGACATTTCAAGGTTGGCAGCTGTTGATTATCTTTTCTTATTTAAGGTGAGGGTTTCCTTGTTCCTGCTGATCCAGGCAGGAGTTCCAGCTGCTTCAGCACCCCCACCCCACAAGAGCCTGGCTGGGAGGCACAGGGCTGCCCCTTCGCTGGCCCTGGAGAGACCTGCATGGAGGTCTCTGTCAAGGTGCTGAAGTAAATCTCAACCTTGCACAAGTCTACTTCTCTAGTGGGAAGTGGAGGAAAAACATTTTAAACATCAAATTTCTCTACCTGTACTACAAAACAACTGATGGCATTAAAGGCTGAAAAAATATATATACATAATGTGTATGTTGTGTGTATGTGAGTGGCTCTTTGATGGGAAAAAAGAGGAAAACCCTGAGGCTTCACACCCCTTTCACCCCAGATGAGCTGGTAAGAATCCACCGCCAGGAGCTGCCGGTCTCTCTTGATCAAATTTCACAGACAGTGGACCTCACCTCTGAATCCTGCATCCCAGCCCATCCCCCATGGAGTGAACACTGACTCTCACAGTGAAAGCCGGACATCAATTTCTCCTGATGTTGCCTTCAGGAAATGATGGTTTCACACATGGGATTACTAACTGCACACTTTCTCCCACAAGGAAAACTAAAGGAAGTCGCCTAGTTTTGTTGATTCTAAGTCCTAATGATGCTCATTAGAACTCTGCTGCTGCTGCTAAGTTGCTTCAGTGGTGTCAGACTCTGTGCGACCCCGTAGACGGCTACTGAGGTGCTAATTACATTGACGTCACATATCTGATAATTCTGCCATATTTAGAATTTAATCTCCAAGATTTTCTTGTCTGTTACTGGCAACCCCTTTGAAACAGGCGTCTCTGAGATGAATTATGCAGCCATCTCATATTGATTTTAGTCTCACTGGCCTTCTAAAAATATATTGCCAACATTTAAAACCGACCTTGGCTAAATTTGATTTTCTTTCAGGGCAATGTTGAAGGAGATAGTATCACAAGGATGGACATGGCTTCCTCCGGTTGAGGGGGCTGGTCACTCAGGAGGTACAGGGACAGAATAGTCCACTTCTGAGCACAAGGAAGGTGACTTTTTCTGTTAACTGAAGCATTCACATTTCCACCTGACAACTGCTATGTACCATTCTGATGTATGTAATATATGTGTATATATGTACCGTTTTGATGTATGTAAAATATGTGTATGTGTGTATATATGTAATGTATACGATATATGTAATATATTTTTCTGCCAAAAAATAAAGGAAAAGAAAGGAAGAAAAAAGGCAATGGGCCATTACTCTTTTATTAACTAAAAGAAAGGGTGACCCTATGGGAACAGTGTAATCAGCCTTGACAGCCAGACCCATGATTCAGGATGATATAAATGGTTTGTGACAAAGAACAGTTAACAGTCTGCAAAGCATCCATTGTCTTGAGTCAGCAGGAGATTATCGATTTAGGACCCAGCGTGACTCCCCACAGGATGTTGGTGAGAAGTGAGGTGGAAGCTCAAATTCAGCATTATTCACCCCAACAAAACAGTCTGAAATAAGCCTGTGAATCAGCTACACAGTAAGTCTGCCTGCTGAGTCGCTACAGACGTCAGAGGACCCAGGAGCGGCCTGTGTGACACGTGCTGCAACTCTCCCCTGAGATCACACATGACGGCACTCCTAAGATAATGTCTTTGATGTTATTACACAAGAATGATAAACTCTAAAACATCTAGTTTTATGTTAAAAACATTCTGTCACATTCAATTTAGTTTCACCTATTGGAAAGGGTCCAACAGGCCCACGTGGAATCCTATGTGCTAAGCCCAGGTCACCAGGCACTTGACACTGACCACCTAGCAGTTCCAGCTTCTGCAGGATGGTCACTGGCTTAACCACTCAGCCTGGAACTCCCCTTTCAGCACTAGAATGACCCGCTTCCCCCACAGACCTTCTCTCCCCTCAGGAGGATGACCTTCACAGAAACAAGCCTTTCTTTTGGAACAGTTTACTTTTTCTGACCATTTCTCCCCCTGAAAAACCTCTTATTTACTTTAGCTGACAGAACTCCTCCTAATTGCCAGATGAGTACTGCCCAACCCCATGGATTGCAGCCCATCAGGCTCCTCTGTCCATGGAATTCTCCAGGCAAGAATACTGGAGTGGGTTGTCATTTTCTACTCCAGGGGATCTTTCCGACCTAGGGATTGAGCCTGCATCTTCTGCATTGCAGGTGGATTCTTTACCACTGTGCCATCAGGAAAGGCCTCATGAATCACTGAATAAAGCTCATGAGATCTTTAAATGTATTCAGGTGAAATTTTGTCATTGAATACCCCCCAGCCTGTCTCCAGAGCTGTACTTCAGTGAGGAGGCTGACCAGGAGGCTGTGAGATAATTAATGCTGGTTAAAGGCAGGACCAGCAGCAGGTTCCTGTGTCCACTGCTGAGGGCACAGACAGAACTTGCACAGCACCCAGCCTGACTTGGTGAGGTCCAAAGAATCTTCCACCCACAGCCCCAGGGAGAATCCTGACATGCATTCAGGGGCCACTACCCAAACCCTCCTGCTTCCCAGAGACGCCCCCCTCTGAAGGTTCAGTGAAATGTAAGGTGAGTTCAGAGTGGAAACTGTCACGTGATGCTTCCACTTAGTCCTTGGGGAGGAGAGCTACAACCCGCTCCCTCGTGATCACAAACACAAATGCCCCTCCAGCCATACAGTGGCAACTCGGAGGCAACAAGACCCTGGGCTGGAGACAGGCCCCCCTGTATGTCTTTGGACCAGGTATGAATCCATATGCAAGGACGCTGCTTACTAGACTGTAGACAAAAATTACTGGCTCTGAAAATAAAGGAAAAATATTAAGCATTTTCTGTGAATAGATGTTTTTATTCAGGACAAGACAGAAAAAAAATGAGAAAACTTCAAGAGAGGGAAGAGATACTTACACCGGAATAGAAAGGCTCTCCAGAGACACATGTCACGTCCTGCTCTTGGATCATCAGGATATCCCTAGCCAGGTGCAGCCGCACTTTGAAGGGCTCCTGGTTACCATCCTGCAGCAAACAGATCCCCGTCTTTGTCTTCAGACCAAAAAAGAGCAAAACAGAGAAAGAAATAGACTCAGTTCATAGATTATATTTTTATGGCCTTTTTAACAAAACATCAAGAAAACTAGAAAAAAGGTAGTCAGATGACCCTGGAACAAAACAGGTACAGAGAAAAGTATAACCATTTCACACCAAGCTGTTGTTCAGTTGCTAAGCTGTGTCCAACTCTTTATGACCCCATGGACTGCAGCACACCAGGCTACCCTGTTCTTCATCATCTCCCAGAGTTTGCTCAAATTCATGTTCATTGAGTCGGTAATGCCATCCAACCATATCATCCTCTGTCACCTCGTTCTCCTCCTGCCCTCAATCTTGACCAGCATCAGGGTCTTTTCCAGTGAGTCAGGTCTTTGCATCAGGTGGCCGAGTATTGGAGCTTCAGCTTCAGCGTCAGTCCTTCCAATGAATATTCAAGGTTTATTTCCTTTAGGATTGAGTGGTTTGATCTCCTTGCTGCTCAAGGGACTCTCAAGAGTCTTCTCTAGCACCACAGTTGGAAAGCATCAATTCTTCAGTGCTCAGCCTTCTTTATGGTCCAACTTTGACATCCATACATGACTACTGGAAAAACCACAGCTTTTACTATACAGACCTTTTTCAGCAAAATGATGTCTTTGCTTTTAATAACTGTCCAGGTTTGTCTAGAATTTTCATACCAGGTAGGCCTCATAGAGATCATATCAGAAAATACCCACGAAGATTTGGAAAGGTAGGATTATAGTTTATATGCTATATTTGAAAAATAGTGAACATTTAATATTTAATATTTACAACCTACTTAACTTTTTTGGTAATGGTTTTATTGAAATCCAGGTCACATAGTATGTATTACAAAATTCAACCCCTTAAAGTGTTCATTTCGATGTTTTTAGTGGAGCAATACACAGCTATCATTATAACCAAGTTCTGACCATTTTATTACACTGAAAAAACATCATCTCCCCATGCCACCCCACCCCCATTGCACGCTTAGTCACTTCAGTCACGTCCGACTCCGTGACATTGTGGACTGTAAACCACCAGGCTTCTCTGTCCATGGGATTCTCCAGGCAAGAACACTGGAGTGGGTGTCCTTCCCAGGGGATCTTCCCGACCCAGGGATCAAACCTGCGTCTCTTATGTCTCCCGCGCTGGCAAGTGAGTTCTTTACCACTAGCACTGCCTTGAGCCATTCTTAATTTGGATAAAGGGATAAATACATAAAAATATATTTTTATCCTTAGTAGTTAAGTAGCATGAAATCCCAGGTAAATAATACAGGACTTTCTCTTGGAATATAAATTACACATGGATTATTAGGGGTTTGTTTCTTTAAGAGAATGTTCACAACATTGATGAGAATATACTGAGACACCGTGGCTTCTAGAGAGAATTTTCTGTAAACTGTTTTATTCCACGTGGGATGCATACCATTATGCCCTTTATTATATGTGGTTAGATTGGTCTATAATTATTCTGTAAGTATTATAATGTCTTTTAAGGAAAAACAAGCTTTTCCGGGAGTTGTGATGGTCCTAGTCCCTCCTCTGAGACCGCGCACAGCTAGGCCCCCATAAATCATATCCATTAATACCCCCCAGAGCTCAGCTTGAGAGTGTATGTCTAGAAGACAAAAGTATTGATATTTCAGCAAAAGCAAATTTTATTTTCTTTAATACAGAACACAAGTTTTGTACATTTTTCACAAGGCAAATTCTCTCATGCTTACAATATGATCTTGGCCAGGGGCCGATATCAGACTGCCTGAAATACCCGGGAGAAGGAGATGACATCAAAGCCCAGGGAATTTAATTGGGTGTGTTTGATGGTTTTTCAGTGGACAGAACATTCCACACCATTCCCCTAGCAGAATCACGGACTAGCTGACACTCACAGATAAAGCTCTGCCTCAGTTCTAGGAGGAGAGAGGGGCTTTTCCCTGACACCCCGTAAACACATTATTGTCTCACATCAAAGAGAGGTTGAAGATCATCCAGGGAAAGCTTAAGGAACTAAAGCACAGCTCGGAGGTTTCTCTCATCACATTTCTGATGCGGTCACACCTCCATCCACTCAAGCATGTCCCCTAATTACTGGAGAGTTGTCTGGAAAACAGAATGTGGACCTAGAGCCGTGCTGGGCCCCTCAGAGGACAAGAGTGACTGGAGATAAAAAATGAGGCAGCTTCTATTAGAATGCAATATATATACCATAATTATATATACCAATAAATTTCTATTTGGAGAAAATGACAAACTGAGAGATAATGAAGCTAACAATAAATTAACATTAAAATATATATTTCCATATAAATGCTATATATATTCTATTATGAAAATACAGCTCATGGACATGAAATTACATTAAAAATCCCACAGATGCATTTGTTTTTCAAATACAAGGTAACTAACAGAGAGTCAGACATGAATTAGATGATAATCTCTGGTCTCAGAATATTCCTGCTGCTGCTGCTAAGTCACTTCAGTCGTGTCCGACTCTGTGTGACCCCATAGATAGCAGCCCACCAGGCTCCTCCATCCCTGAGATTCTCCAGGCAAAAACACTGGAGTGGGTTGCCATTTCCTTCTCCAATGCATGAAAGTGAAAAGTGAAAGTGAAGTTGCTCAGTCGTGTCAGATTCTTAGTGACCCCATGGACTGTAGCCCACCAGCCTCCTCCGTCCATGGGATTTTCCAGGTAAGAGTACTGGAGTGGGGTGCCATTGCTTTCTCTGCAGAATATTCCTCAGTTCAGTTCAGTTCAGTTGCTCAGTCCTGTCCGACTCTTTGCGACCCCATGAATTGCAGCATGCCAGGCCTCCCTGTCCATTACCAACTCCCGGAGTTCACTCAGGTTCACGTCCATCAAGTCAGTGATGCCATCCAGCCATCTCATCCTCTGTCGTCCCCTTCTCCTCTTGCCCCCAATCCCTCCCAGCATCAAAGTCTTTTCCAATGAGTCAACTCTTCGCATGAGAATATTCCTACTCATCCAAATATACAAATAAGGTGCAATATGATGTTTTAGCACTTGATACGGGAGAAATGTAGAGGAATGAATTAGCTATTCATGAGCGAGGGCTTATGAGAGAAGGCTTTGTGGACAGAAAGAGGTGGCTTGTCTTGAAAAAAATAAATTGAGACAATAAGTAGGGAAGGCAAAAGTTATTTTATCCAAAAGGGGGAAAATTGAGTAAAAATATAGAAGCATGAGAATGCAGAGTCCATGTGATGGAGAACACAGCCCTGATGTGGAGCCCATGGAGTCTGACAGGAGCTGAACCAGAAGAAGTTTCAGGAGGTGGGAGTGGGGGGTGGGGGCTGGGAGGCCAAGGTCCCTGTACCGTGTGGTGGCAGGTAGGCACTGCACCTGAAATGGTACACTTAGAGTAAGGTCTTATAAGTCTATTTCTTAGACCAGAGGAGAAGGTGGATGGGGACTGGGAAAATGAGAACACAGTTACTGTTGGCAGAATAGACCTTGGGCAGGAGACGCTGGGGACCGAATGGATGGGTCAGGCCCAGAGCTGCTTCAATAGCTGCAAGAAGATGGGTAATATCCATTTTGGACACTCTCCTGGCTCAGAGCAGCCTGCTGGATTGGCATCATCACTGTGGAAGGCAGGCACATGGTTCATTCACTATATAGAGCTGACTGTGTGCCCAGATGTATTCATTTATTCACTTGACTTTGGTCCCCAGCACAGTGGTTCTAGAAGACGGGACAAAAGCAGAGGCGTGGAGACAGGCAGGAGGTGGGGTTTGAACCTGGGCCTCTGACTCCCTGCCTGGTGTCCTCCAGCAGAGATCTCCATAAGGATGCCTCCCCATCCTTCTGTACACAATGGCAGGGCTATCAGTGTCTTTCACCAAAGCTGTAGAAATAATTCAGTCTTGAATAGTGGTGCTTCCTGGATCAGAGTGATGGCAAGTGGCGGCATCCCCATCCCCACTCAGCCTGAGGGATGCCCTTCCTGCCATAGTGGGCTACGGAGGGAGCTAAGGACACCAGCTGATATGGGATGGGAGGGCTGAATCCACATGCCCTCATCCCTGACGCAGTCTTGGGGGCTGAGGATGGGAATCAGCACCTGAGAGTGCTGCCTGCGCAGCATGAACTAAAACAACCCTGGCTGCAAAGTCTTTATAGATTTGCGGACCCAGGTTGTTCAAGAAGAAAAACCCACACAGATAATGACCAGTCCCACATTTTAGCATAAACTTAGGACCTGCACCCATCTTCTTTTTCTTTATTAACATAAGAGTTGCTTGTCTTTAACCTTTTTAAGCTGTGGTTGCGTCACACATGCATGAGGACATGCACGTGCTGCATATAACCTACAAGCACAGTATGTGATTATAAAATCTGAAAAATGACACGTCTTCGAAGGCTGTTTTCTTACCCCTGATGGACGATCCTACCTTGCACTGGATTTTGCAAACCCCACACTGAAGTCTGTTTCCTTAGAGGAATACTAAAGAGCAATGCCTCTTCGTTACTCAAAATGCAATGCTTTTAAGCATCTAGTCATTGATTTCTTTTCTGTGAATCAATGAAATGTGTTCATGAATTTACATTGATTTACTCTCTGTTCTAAAAACATACCTCACATGTAAACTTATTAAGAATGTGCGCTTAGCATAAATCAAGTACTTTTGGAAATTCAAAAAGTAGACTGTCACTGACTTCCTACATGAAAGAGAAAACCTGTTTAGTTTAGGTTCTAGGCCCTGAAAGAACACAAATTGTGTTTTCATTAAACTTTAGTATCTGTGTTCCTTTCACCCTGAAAGGTAGTATTTGCAAGAAGACAGAAGAAACTGCACAAAGCCAGGTGGAGATGACCACATGCAGCCAGTAGTCTTTCAGGAGTCCTCCTATTTCTCTGTGTTGGTTGCTGAGTGTAAGTTACCTGTTCCTTAAGCCTGCAGTTGTGAGTGATCCGTGACCCCTTGTGTGGCTCCGTCTGTGGTAGCAGAACTGATGGTACTAAGCGTCGTCCACACAAGACGCTTCTAGCCTCATTTCATGCCCTCCCTTCCCTGCTGCAGTGTGTCTGACCCAGCCTCCTCCTCTGCTAACTCCCAGCCACTTTTCAAGCTCTTACCCAAGAAGTGCAGCTCCTTGGAGCCTTCAGAGGCCCTTCCATCCAAAGGCCTTTGTTGACCATGATGGCTACTCCATTTCTTCTAAGGGATTCTTGCCCACAGTAGGAGATATAACGGTCATCTCAGTTAAATTCACCCATTTCGGTCCATTGTAGTTCACTGATTCCTAAAATATCGATGTTCACTCTTGCCATTTCCTGTTTGACCACTTCCAATTTACTGTGACTCATGGACCTAACATTCCAGGTTCCTATGCAATATTGTTCTTTACAGCATTGAACTTTACTTCCATGACCAGTCACATCCACAACTGGGCGTTGTTTTCGCTTTGGCTCCATCTCTTCATTCTTTTTGGAGTTATTTCTCCACTTATCTCTAGTAGCATGTTTGGCACCTACCAAGCAGGGGAGTTCATCTTTCAATGTCATATCTTTTTGCTTTTTCATACTGTTCATGGAGTGCTCAAGGCAAAAATATTGAGGTTGTTTGCCATTCCTTTCTCCAGTGGACCACGTTTTGTCAGAAATCTGCACTATGACCCCTCCATCTTGGGTGGCCCTACATGGCATGGCTCATACTTTCATTGAGTTAGACAAGGCTGTGATCCAATCCAAAGGCAAGTCCTTACTTCTTGGAACTCAGGGCCTTCGTCAGGTAAGAACATTCACCCAAGAGTCAGTCAGTATTTAGGTGTCACATGCCTAAATGATATAACATTTAGCTCCATCACATCATTTGACTTCACTATATATACTATTATCTCTAGAAAATCTTAGCAAGTTATTACTTTTTTCATTTTTAAGGATTATTAATCTATAGGACCTAGTACAGGCTTTTACTCATAGTAGAGTTTCTTTCAATATTTATTGATTGAATCAGTCACAGATTATATTTTATTATATGAGAGACTAATCAAATTATAAGTGGTCAGGAATTATTAAATTAGTAAGTGTATGTTATAAAGGAGCATGTCTTTTCACATCAACACCTATGATATCTTAAGGAGGACGGATGTGAAAGTGAACTGTGAGGAGAGCTTGGATTGAAAGTGGAATGGGGACCTACTGCTGCACATTTTGATGACACTTTTAAGGCAAAGAAGCAGTTATCACGCCTGGCTGTGCATATACTGCTTCTTCTGCATTGTGGGTTTTGCATTTGTCCTCATTGTATTCTCTCTTAATTTTTGCTTCTTTTCAAATTATTGAATGCCAATTCCTTAAAAACAATTATGTTTTCTTCTTAAAAGAATTATTTTTTAAACAATAAATAATCCTCCTTTTCAAAAACATTCTGTATTAGATGTCTACGTGAAACCTATCTAGCTATATTTCTATTTCTCCACAAAGAAGAGATATCATGGCATTTGTTGGTAATATTCTAAGTAGATCTCTCTGTGGACACGAATATCAAAATTTCATTGTTAGTAGTTTATTGGAAGTCAAGAGAAAATAAGTTTACTTTAATATATCTTTGATATAATTTTCAGCGATGTAGGACTTTATAAAGAGGCCGAAACTTAGACTTCCCAAGTGGCACATTATGGTTTCACTTTTGCCAAATTCCTTAAATGGAACTCAGCGCTTCATGTTGCTATTCAGTCACTCAGTCATGTCTGACTCTTTGCGACCCTATGAACAGCAGCATGCCAGGATTCCTGTTCTTCACTATGTCCCGAAGTTTGCTCAAGTTCATGTCCACTGAGTCAGTGATGCTATCTAACAGTCTCATTCTCTGCTGCCCTCTTCTCTTTTTGCCTTCAATCTTTCCCAGCATCAGGGTCTTTCACTGCATTTTTCAGCATTTCATAAAATCTCTCAATCTGCTTCTCTGCAGAGTGAGAGATAGGCTAGAGTGTCTTTATGTGCCAGTCCATGGAAATGTTCTAAGACCGAACTTCTGGCAAGCTCTGATTTTGGCCCATCTTCGAGGTGATTTGCTCATCCTCAGAGCATCATATCGTCCTGTATCCCTTCCAGTCCAGCCAGCAGGCGGGAGACACATGGGAATTGTTTGACAGCTCTAAGAAGCTGCTCCACTCTGGGGGCGTTGGAATGGCAGCACCCTCAAGGGATCAGTGCCAAAGGGCAAGAATGTTGACTATAGAAGCATGGGTGAGAGAAACTTCAAAGGTATCACTGGTGTAACATACAGCTGAAACCTAAGGGAATTTGATATCTGCTTCAAATCAGTGAATCAATACCTTTTGTGTAAGAAACCATCTAGGAATCAATATTCTGTCATCTCAAGTCCAGGTGAACTGTGCGCTAGAAACACTGCCCACTGTCCAGTCTCTACCACAGAGTCTCTGAGGTGTTTTGTGGCTGTCTCATTCATACAACACATGTTCAGACTGCTGAGGGCTTCACTGCCCAGAACTAAAATAACACTTCAATGGAAATGGCAGGTTTACTACACTCATTCAAAATTAAGAATACCTTGTTGTTCAGTTAGTTGCTAAGTCAGATCCTACTCTTTGTGACTCCATGGACTATAATCCGCCAGGCTCCTCTGTCCATGGGCATTCTCCAGGCAAGAATACTGGAGTGGGTTGCCATGCCCTCCTCTAGGGGATCTTCCCAACTCAGGGATCGAACCTGAGTGTTCTGTGTGGCAGCTGGATTATTTTTTTATGGATTATTTTTTTTTTTTTTACCACTGAGCCACCTGGAAAACCCATGGTGTATGATACCATGTACTATATTTACAACTGGAAATGACACAGGATTAAAATTTATGCAGAACTTTAAGCTTCTAGAACAATAATTTACCTTTTTTAATGTATGAAAAAAAGCACAGGAAAAAAAAAGTATGGGACACATGTGCACCATGTTGATGTATGGCAAAAAATTCCACAATATTGTAAAATAATTATCTTCCAATTAAAATAAATAATTAATTTAAAAATAAAAAATAATTTACCTTTTAAAAAAAGTATGAACTGAAAGGTGTTCTCTTTGCTTATTTATACCTAAGCAAATATGACATATTTTAACATACGAACATTTGCCTTTTGCCGAAGAGCGCAAAGACAATGCCTTGAATGTCACATGAAAAGATAATCTTTCTTCCTAAAATAGAGTCATTGCCTTCTCTGAGGGCCCGAGTTCATGCACTGTTGACTGCACACTTGAGTGGCCTTTAACACCCTTGACAGAGCAATGCATCACTTTAGCTCACACAGAACATGATGGCAGCTCCACAGAGCCAGAATCACCAATATTAATAGTTAAACAACACTGAAACAGTGAAAGAATAGTGGAATCATAAAATTGGAGGATTTTAGTGATAAAAGGGACCTTGCTGCTGCTATTGCTGCTAAGTCATTTCAGTCGTGTCCAGTTCTGTGGGACTCCATAGACGGCAGCCCACCAGGCTTCCCCGTCCCTGGGATTCTCCAGGCAAGAACCCTGGAGTGGATTGCCATTTCCTTCTCCAATGCACGAAAGTGAAAAGTGAAAGTGAAGTAGCTTAGTCTGACTCTTAGTGACCCCATAGACAGCAGCCTACCAGGCTCCTCTCTCTGCCCATGGGATTTTCCAGGCAAGAGTACTAGAGTGGGTTGCCAAAAAGGGACCTTAGATGTCTTCTAATTTATAACCATTTATGTGAAAAGAATTAGTTTCAAAGCTTCCACTACCTGAAACCGTCAGCGCACAGTTTAGGGAGGAGGACACCTCAACCCAAGGAAACATGCTCCCTTCTTGCAGGAAGAAGCCCAAGGCTTCACAGACCCTCCGTGCCTTTGAGTCTCACTGAGACAGGTTGTGCTCTGGACCCAATGAGGGCCCTCACCCACCCCTCTGCTGCATGCCAGGCTCCACGGACATGAATGAGGGCCAGTGCCCACCCCCAGCCCTCTAATCTAAAAGCAGAAAGGTGTGGGACCTACCTCCTCACAGGCGGTCCGGAAATCCATGTGCTACGGCACCCACAGGATGTCGTCTGAAAAGACAGAGAGAGGACGTCAAGCACAGCACCGAGTGTCAGAAGAGACTGCAAACCAGTACGAGAGAGGAGGCATTGGGTCCTGTGGGGAACCTGTGTCCACAGCCCCTGTGAGGACGGAAGGATGAGACAGGAGGAAGTGATGGACCATCTTCCTTGGCTCCTGTGAAGTGTGAACCCCCTGCCACGGCGGGGCGAGGATGTACACGTCCAAGTCCCTCTCCCTCCGCTCAGTACCCGATGGGATCCAGGGCACCTTGAGCCCCTCTCTCCAGGGGGCTCATCCCCACCATCCACTCTGAACCATACTTTGCAACTGGGGAAGTGAAGTGAAGTGAAAGTCTCTCAGTCATGTCTGACTCTTTGTGACCCCATGGACTATACAGGTCATGGAATTCTCCAGGCCAGAATACTAGAGTGGGTAGCCTTTCTCTTCTCCAGGGGATCTTCCCAACCCAGGAATAGAACCCAAGTCTCCCACACTGCAGGCAGATTCTTTACCAGCGGAGCCACAGGGAAGTCCAAAACTACTGGAGTGGGTAGCCTATCCATTCTCCAGTGGATCTTCCTGACCCAGGAATTTAACCAGGGTCTTCTGGGGAGGAAACTTCAACAGGAGTAATTACAGGATGTCTATCATGTGGTTATCTCTTCATAAAAAAGGTTGACAAGTCTTTCTCTTTTCAATTACAAAGCTACATGCATGAATAATTGTCTCTGGAACTTAACATTTGATTCACAAACAGTATGAAGTAAGAAAACAAGCTATTTATCAGAGAAATAATAAGATCAATCGATGTATGAAATAGCCAATACAGATTCCTCTAGTAGTCACTGTAATATCTAAATGATAGGCATAGACTTAAATGCTCAGAAATCCTGTCTTGTTTCACTTTAAATACTTTAGAGAGTTTTCCTTTAAGTGTATGATAAACTTAAAACTAAGAGTCATCATAGAAAATTGACACCCTGTCACTATAAAAAATGTGGAGTTAAAATATAATCTTTTAGGTAAATGAGACTTCACAGTAAAATGCATGGTGCGTTCCAAAACAGAAGACTTGATACAATTCAAATTACTGCTCCTCTACACCTGTGGAACAATAAACTCTCCAGTCCTCTTTGTCATCTTCTGTTGTGTGAGATTGATGAGCACTTCATAAGTGTGTGTGAGTGGAATAGAGTACTTTGCCACTGGATTATCACTGTTGCCTTTGAAAGAAAAGAGATGGACCATTTTCAGTAGAATTGAACATGCCACATAATATATTATTTTCCATAAATATAAGTCTTGTGGACTGTGAGGCTAGTTTGGTTTGACTGGAAAACATAAAGAGGTTGATATTAGTAAAGATAGGTAAGAATAAATTGTGAGCAAATAAAAGGGCAATTTGATGAAATTATAAATGATGACATGAATTATATATTTTGTCCATGAAAATTTTGTCATTAATTTATTTATTATTTTTCAAAATTGCTCTTGAAGATTGTATTTGAAAGAGCTGCAAATATTTACTTATTGCCTTTTCTTATCTTTAAAAGTAGGAGCATTTCAGTATTTATTGATTACATAAAAACACAGTGTCTCCAGAACCAATTTCCTGCTTCTAATTGCAGCCAGAGAAATAGGCATAAGGGCATTTAACCACTATCTAAACTTAAACTCATAGTTCAGCAGGGAGTATATCTGTGCCTTCTTAACACTTTCTCAACCATTTTGACAGATCTTCCTTTTCCCCTTGATTTTCCATTAGCCTTAATGAAAATATCTGGTAATAATATCAAGTACTTTTTAAGAAAAAGAATTAGTATGATATTCAAAACAATTTAATTACTAGTTAACATAAATTTCATATTATTGTTTTTCAGTCACTAAGTTGTGTCCAATTCTATGTGACCCCACGGACTGCAGCACACTTGTCCTTCATCATTTCCCAGAGTTTGCTCAAATTCATGTTCATTGGGTCAGTGATGCCATCCAACCATCTCATCCTCTGTTGCCCCCTTCTCCTGCCTTCAGTCTTTCCCAGCATCAGGGTTTTTTGCAATGAGTTGGCTCTTTGCATCAGGTGGCCAAAGTATTGGAGCTTCAGCTTCAGCATCAGTGGCATAAATTCCATAGCTATCATAAAACCATTTTCAGTGATTATAAACGTAAAAACTGGAGTAAAAATCATATTAATTTATGTGTTTAAAAATTTCTGAGAACTTTTTCTGTATAAACCGCTATGTTAGAATGGTTTTAGTTTTACAGAGCTATTGTAGAAATGGCTCAGAGGCTTCCTGAACACCCTTGTGTCAGCATGTTTATGGACGCCTGCATTAGTGTGGCACATGGCATGTAACTGTTACAAGTAATGAACCAATGCTGTTGCATTACTGTTAATCAGCCCCTACTTCTTTCAGATGCTCTTGGTTTCCCCCTCGTCCTCTACAGTTTCCAGTATCCCATCCCAGATGACACATGAGGTTTAATCACCCTGTCTCCTTATACTCCCCTTGCCTGTGACCATTTCTCAGACTTTCCTTTCTTTAATGACTTGGGCAGTCTTGAGGATTACTGATCATTTGTAGAATGTTATTGTGTTGGGATTACTCTGACGTTTATCTCATGATGGTGGTGGGGTCATGGGTTTTGGAAAGGATGCCCAGAGATAAATGCCACTTGACCACCTCGCGTCAGAGAATCACTCCGTCCACACATCCACATGCTGCTTAGGCTGACTGTGGGTCTGGATGACAGATGTGGGTCAGATTTCCCTGTTGTCAGTTCCTCTTTTTTTTTTTTTCCTTTCACAATGTATTTATTTGTGAATACATCAAATCATCACAATGTACATTTTAAGTATCTTATATTTTTATTTGTTAACTGTACCTCAAGAAAGTCAGACAAAGGTAAATATTACTGACTTATCTTCTTTTTTGTCCTGTGTTCCACACTGCACTCTGGAGCCCAGTCACTCTCAACAGCACAGGTTGTCCTGAGAGCAGAGAACCCACACGCATCACTTGGAATTGGTCTGCACAGCGGGTGTATCTATTCTCCCCATCTATTTATTTATCATTTACTCAGGCCCTCTAAGCTGACAGAGCAGGGAACACATGTGCATAAGATAACCCAGGTTAGAGCACAGGTGTTTATGAAAGTTTCCATGCGCAACCATCTGTACCTTTGTTAAATCACATATGAGCTCTCAAAGATGTTCCTGCCTCTAATGCATGAACACAGGGACCATCCTAATCTCTTCACTTGTTTTCCTGTAGATCCCCAGTCACCAGGGACCCACCATTCACCTGCCTGGTTGTACAGCAACAGTCACACAGGAGCTAACACATATCTCTGTGGGGACCAACTTCATCACCTAGAGTACAGTTTATTTTGCCTTTACTATCACATGCTATGCCTATTTTCAAAATGACTAGTGTCAACACCTTTCCCTCTCCCTTATTTCAGTGAGCCTTTTGCAGACATTGCATTATTAGTATGTCTTATAAGGAAAAAAATAAAGCCTTTGTTTAAATTAACTTCTTAAAATATGATTCTTAAAAAACCTCATCATTTAAAAGATGGATGAGAAAAGCAAAACATAAGAAGCCTGGGTGGATAACAATAAAATTAGCTTTGATGTTTATAGAATCACAAACATGTGATGTGACCTCCACATCACATGTAAATGTGAACTTCCCCTCTTCCCCCCCCATTCTTGATTGACTTGGAATCCCTGTAACCAGTTCAGAGATGAGCTACACAACATGGAAAAGTCCTGGCCTCAGAAAACCTGTTTCTGCCATTATTACAGATGTGACCCAAGGAACAGTGCCAGTCTGTCGTCCCAGGCCATGAGTCATGGGAGAGGAGTGGACATTCCCAAATGCCCCCAGAGTGCTGCCTACATGCCCCAGGTCTCAGACCTGGCCTCTGCTCCAAGGGCTGGCCTTCTGCAATTAAATCTAACACTCCAGAGTTAGCTGAAACGACTCTTGTTAATTATGCTGACAACAGCACCACTTCCTGTTGATTAAACCTCATCTTTATAACCAAACCAGGGGGGCAGATGCATGCTGCTGCCTATGGAAATACTACTTCTCTAAGAATGATTCATTTGTCACGAGGTTGACAAGATGAAGACAAGGCCCTTCCCCACTTGCACACACATGGGGACATGCTCAGGTGGAGACCTGAACAGGTGGTTATATAAGACTGAATGGAAAGCATCAGTGCAAACACATTTGGATTTAAATTATTTAAATAATTTCCAGAATGTTTCAGTCAGTGCATATAAAAAAAAGTCTCTGTAACACTCTGCTTACCATGACAGTTCAGTTTATTGAACAGAAAAATGTTATCTATTCATAGAACTTGCCAGAGGCTAAATAATAAAATATGCAAAATTTATTTGCCATCTTTCTGTGTACCCCAAATTCAAGCCCAGCACACACACTCTCTACACATTTTCACATCTTCTTCACATGGTGATTATTTGATTAATTGGAAATTAACTCCCTCTCCTCCTGGTTAAAACAATAAGAGTACAAATGACACTTGCATTCACTTGGGTTTGATTTTTAGAGAACCTTTAGATCATTCAGGGGTGGGCATCTTTGGGGCGACTCTGTACATGCATTACTCTCCTTTCTATATTGATTAGGAGTGTGCATGGTTATTTAAAAATGCCAGAAACCAGTGGCTTGACCAGGAGGGCAGTTGGTTTCTTCTCCTGCGAGGACTGAGCCGAGTAGCTGAGAAGCAGCCTCACAACATCTGGAGCCCACACTGCCACCCACAGCAACTCACAGCCACATGTTTAGGTATTGAGCAGAGAATATTTGATCACCATCTGGAGAAGGACATGGCAACCCACTCCCATATTCGCGCCTGGAGAAGCCCATGGGCAGAGGAGACTTGGGGGCTGCAGCTCATGGGGTCGCAAAGTCGGACACAACGGAGAGACTGAACAACAACAACAACAACAACAGCTATTATTAACCCAGGTGAGTTCTTTCTCCTTCCTTGGTAACATTTACTGAAGCACAGTGTTAACTTTCCATGAAATAGGAGAAGACACGTCACATTCATAGCTGGAAAGACAAAGTATAAACATAGTATTTGAAAGGAAATATTTACTTTGTAGTAAAGGAGATCTAGGTTTGAATTCAGGACACACACTTGCTGTCTGTGAGTAACCCTCTGATTGTTCTAGTTCTCTAAGCTTCATTCAGTTCAGTTCAGTTCAGTTGCTTAGTTGTGTCCGACTCTTTGTGACTGCATGAATTGCAGCACTCCAGGCCTCCCTGTCCATCACCAACTCCCAGAGTTCACTCAGACTAATGTCCATCGAGTCAGTGATACTATCCAGCCATCTCATCCTCTGTCGTCCCCTTCCCCTCCTGCCCCCAATCCCTCCCAGCATCAGAGTCTTTTCCAATGAGTCAACTCTTCGCATGAAGTGGCCAAAGTACTGGAGTTTCAGCTTCAGCATCATTCCCTCCAAAGAAATCCCAGGGCTGATCTCAGAATGGACTGGTTGGATCTCCTTGCAGTCCAAGGGACTCTCAAGAGTCTTCTCCAACACCACAGTTCAAAAGCATCAATTCTTCAGCACTCAGTTTTCTTCACAGTCCACCTCTCACATCTATACATGACCACTGGAAAAACCATAGCCTTGACTAGACAGACCTTTGTTGGCAAAGTAATGTATTTGTTTTTTAATATGCTATCTAGGTTGCTCATAACTTTTCTTCCAAAGAGTAAGCGTCTTTTAATTTAATGGCTGCAATCACCATCTGCAGTGATTTTGGAGCCCGAAAAAATAAAGTCTCACAATGTTTCCACTGTTTCCCTATCTATTTCTCATGAAGTGATGGGACCGGATGCCATGATCTTCGTTTAATGAATGTTGAGCTTTAAGCCAACTTTTTCACTCTTCTTTCACTTTCATCAAGAGGCTTTTTAGTTCCTGTTCACTTTCTGCCATAAAGGTGGTGTCATCTGCATATCTGAGGTTATTGATATTTCTCCCGGCAATCTTATTTGCTCCACTCTAATCTTAGGTTGATGATCTCCATACCCCAAGTGACTGGGGAGTTTAGAGCATGTAAGAGGTGATTAGGGCCCCGCCACCCAACGCACAGCAGCCACCTACCAGTGCTGATGAGAATGAACTATGCCTGGTGTGCGTGCGTGCCTCTGTCTTCAGGTCACTTAGTCATGTCCGGCTCTTTGTGACCCCATGGACTGTGGCCCACTAGGTCCCTTTGTCCTTGGGATTGTCCAGGCAAGAATACTGGCGTGGGTTGCCATGCCCTCCTCCAGGGGATCTTCTGGACTCATGAATTGAACCCGCGTCTCTCATACCTCCTGCATTGGTAGGCAGATTCTTTACCACTAGCACCACCTGGGAAGTCCGACCTATGTCTTACATGGTAATGAAAGCAAATAAGATGTGTCCCACTTGTGCTTAGATTAGGTCCAAATGCCCTAAACAGGAATGTATCAGCATGCACCAAGCAACTTGAAGAGGCTCATGGAATACAGCTCCGCATAGTCTTAGCTCTGGTGTCCCACTCTCCCCTCAGAAAGCAGAGCCTGGCTCATGAGCCAGTAGGCTGAGTGACTCCGTAACGATGGCAGAAGAGGAGCTTCTACCATCTTTCCCTGGAAGAACACCTAGTCTGACAACCACCTGCGGATGAGCACCCCTTTGTGGAAATCTGGGAGTCCAGTGGAGAAGTTTCCAGCAGCTTGCCGGAGGGAAAAGAATCCAAGTGTGGACACACTGGAGAGGGTCAGAGGCAGAGTTTCCCTTCACCAGGTCACCCCCTGCTCCTGCCCTGAGAGAAGTGCTTCCAAGACACCTCAAGGGTCTACAGCAAAAATATAATGAGACTGACGTGGACTTTTCTCCAAGAGAAAAAAAGAAAGAAAAAAAGTGATCTGCCAGATTTTGATAGCTGGATTACCAAGTGGATGCTAAGCAATGCAAGTGTTTGGGATTATATATGTGTAATTACATGTGTATATGGATAAATATATGCATATACACATATATGTGTTATATATGTAATTATATATTATATATGTAATTATATGTGTATATAGATAAATATATGTATATGTGTGTATAGGGATAAATAACTGCTGAGTTTGGAGCCCTATTTAGTGTGACAGGGGATCCCTGAAAGATTTGAGTAAGGATGATCTATCCTATCTGTGTGAGGGTGTTGAGCATTCTGTGTGAATAGTAAACACTAGTCAATAATTGCTGCTGATTATCGTATTCACTGAGACTTAGAATTGTTGTTAATTCATCCTAACATCTCTCCTACACAAAAACCTATATTTCTAGGAAAATTGTCTGGCTTTATTTTTTTGATGACCATTCAGTGAATTAAATGAGCACAAATGTAGTCAGAAAAATCCATAACAAATTCATGTAGAAAGAGAAAGAAAAGCATATAGTGGAAGAAGCAGAAGTAAAACAGCGAAAGACCCGAGGTTTAAAATCAGACCAAAAATTGAAAGAAGTCAATAGAAAGAAGAGAAAAACTAGAAAAATACTTCAAAATAATATTTTTAATCTTGAATCCTGAAACTTTCTACCTTAAATTTTATTCCCCTGATGCTGAAAGATATTTTTTAAAGTGTTTAGGAGAAGTTGACAGACCACTCTGTGCTTTTTTTCACACATTTAGTTTAAAACACATTTGTTTTCATATTTCATTTAGACATTTGTGTCATATTTTAGATAGATTCACAAAATCACTCTGAGATTGGAAAACATTACTGCTATCATGGATGCAAAGACTAGCTCAAAGCAAACTTTCTTGAAAAACATCACATTGAGGACAACAAGGAAAACAGAGATTCAAAAACTGGAGAAAAGCCAGGGTTTCATGTGTGAAAACAGGCAAAACAAGCAAGCTGGGGATCACTGAAACAGCGGCAGTTCACATCATGCAGACCCAGAAAGTAAGATTCACAGAGCAGCATGATGCCCAGGCCTGTCCAGATATCAGCCATGGGCTAGAGAGTCTAGAGTAGTTAAGTCAGAGACCTGGAGCCCCCGGCCAGCAGGGCTGATCCCATGAACCAAGGCAGGGAACTCAGATGATGGCTGAGTGGGAAACAGCATGAGAGGCATGTCTGTCTGGGGAAACCTTGATGTTCATGTACCAGGGAGAGAGCCAGCCGATGGTTTCAGTTATGACAGCAGAAGCAAAAGGGAAACATTTCTGCAACAAGAAGGCAGAAATGGTCATGATTATGACTTGGCAGCACCATGCTGGGATATGTCTATTGATGGTACCCAAAGCTCCTAAACCCTGAGAGGCAACAGAGGGCCCACCTGTGTGCAAATTCACATGCAATAATAGGAAATAAACCGTTTGGCAGGGAAAAGTTCTACTGTCACACTTGAGGGTTTGAACTTGAATAAATTAACCAAGGCTTAAAAACAACAGTACTGCATTTGCATAGATGTTAATTTTTCTAATTTATAGACTGAATTCCAAATCTGTGAAACATAACAGGCATTAACCCAACACTGCTGGAATAAACCACCCTTTCCATCCTCCAGTGGCAATGCTGCTAATTTAGAGTGATTTCAGTTTTCCACGGAATCATCTGCAGAAACACTGCTGGCATTTCAGTGGTCCCCAACCAGCTTGTTTTGCATGCTATCACACCTAAAACCCTGGCTTATCTCTAGTTGCAACATGGAGAGATTTCTTAAAAGAAAGAAGTTAGGAAAGTTGAACGTAGTATTGTTGACTCGATGTTTTCCAGGGCCTAAGTGATTGCAAAGCTCATCAGAAATCCTTAAATGAGAACTGAGGTCCGAACTGCCCACCTGGCTTTGTTCTATCTCTCTCTCTGAGTCCAACACAAACATGGAGCTGGTTCCCTGCTCCTGTCTTTCAGGGTTTCCTGAGGACATGTGCAGATAAACAGTTTTGACTTCTGCTTTTATCTTCCATCAGCTAATTAAGGTTGAAAACAAAACAAAACTTATGCTAGTGAATATGGGGCAAACACCAAAGTGTGAGCCTCCCCCAAGCAAACTGGGAATGGCAGCAGCACTGCTCCCGGGGCAGCACTAAGGTTTCTCTATTTTTTGTCTCTATGAAGTCCAAGGTCTTTTGACACTAGCGCACAGCCCCTAGAGGAGGCTCCCTGTTCACCTTCACCCGTGGCATAGCATCTCCACACACAGCACAGATAGAGCCTGCCCTGCCGCCTGGTGGGCACCTGACAAGTACTTGAAGGAGACCTCGTGTCATGTCAGGATGGCTGGAAAACACTTGTAAGTATCAGCTAGGGTCTGGACTTTAAAGGAATGAGCAAATACTTAAGACAACATAAAACAAGGAAACAAGAACACCTTCTAATTACACACAAAGACCAGCCTCCAGGCACCTGCAGGGACAGAGTGGCTCCCACAACCCAGCAATTATTGATAATTGGCTGTCGAGTTCATGGTATGGTTTTCTCTTATTAAGTCTGGTTAGTCATTTTGTAAGTAACATGAGATTAAATTGCTTGATATTTCTTCAAATCATGTTGCTAAGCAGTTATTAAAGAACTGGAAAATATCCTAGGTGCCAAGAGAAGACCACTGGAAACACAGGGAAACATAACCGAGAAACAAAGGCAGGGAACCTGCTTCAGTGTCAGGGCTTGTCAGTTTCCCTTTGGTCAGTTTTTGCACAGACAACGATGTTAATGTAACAGAAAATCTCTTCCCCGTGGTAATGGGAGGAGTAGTGATCACTCCCAAATGCAGGGCACATTTACATTGCTTTGGGATACAGTTCTGGGCTGGCTTTAGAACACGATGTGCCGGCTGCTCTGAGAACGCGTCACGTCAGAGTGGTCGTCAAGCCTGTCGCAGTGCGTGCACTTTGTCTCCTCTCGAGGCAGTTTACCTGAGAGCAGTGATTGGCTTCTCCATCAGGGACACTGAGTGGACCATCCTCTGGTTCATGCTGGCTGGGACTGGACGGTCTGTGGAGTGAACCTCAGAATGAGCAGACACACCTAAAGCCTGGGATCAAGTCAGCCTAAAGGCTGGGATTAACTCCAGGAAGATAATCACCAGGTTTTCAATGAATAGATTAAATGTACCCTTGTGAAAATGAAAGCTAAAAATGAGGATGCAGCTGGTCTAGAATAAAACCCCCCTTATTTTACAGGGCAGGAGCCTAGAGACTGAGGGCAAGCCCCGCAGCTGATTGTTCAATGGACTGGAAACCCTTGGGGGTCAGACTTCTCCTCTACAGCACTCCATGAGGCAAGAGGATGGACAGATGTCCTCAAAGCTCTGGGCAAGATGTACTTCAAACTACCCTCAAATGTTAGTGGAGAACACAAACACTTTAGACCTTTAAAGGCTCACAGATTTCATCTTTGGTGTATTCTTTCTCAAGTAAAGCAAACGAGTATATACAGAAGCCTCCTTTTAATCCAAAAATACAAATATAATTTCAAACATGGACAGTAGTTGGCAACATGAGAAAATAATAAAAATGAGCTCAGCTTCCTCCATTCAGTAGGTAACATCTGACCCTAATCATCACCAACTAGACATGCACACATATTACTTAGATTAAAATTGGCAACTTAAGAAATAAGAAAAGCAATGAATAAATATGAGAAGGTCAGCATTCTTCCATTCTGAAATCTTTTACTAACCAGCCCTTTGGTTTATATTTTTCTGTCCCTTCACTGATTAAATGAAATATTTCAACTAAAATTCTGTGAGGCAGTATGATTTCAGGGACACATTGCAGGTGTTGAAAGTAAACAAACGCAGTAAGTAAATGCTCTTAAATTTTCCTTTCCTGCGTTCCGGATCTTAGGTCACCTGTTGGAAGAGATACACACTACTCAAGAGTGGCGGGCTTTCTTATGTTAAAAGACATTCGACTCTCATATCCCAGTGCATCCCCCACATCCCTGAACTTTCCAGAAACTGAGTGCATCAGAGTTACATTCTGACTGGGGCTCACGTCCCTGTGTGCTGGTTGCACCTCGAACTCTGTTCTTTCTTGCTGGAAGGAAAATGGAAACCTCAGGGTCCTGTAGGGAATTAAGTTCTCAACAGCTCATGAGCTGGGAACAGGGCCCAGCTCCAGAAAGGGTGCAAGTAGCCAGCACCTCGATTATTGCTTTGGAAACCTCTGAGACAGGGGTCCCTCAAGACTGGATACCTCCCACACACAGACTGTGAAGTAACACATCCTGCTTAAGCCACTGAGTTTGTGGCAATCTGTCACACAACATAAGAGACACAGATTTGATCCCTGGATCTGGAAGATCCCCTGGTGGAGGGCATGACAACCCACTCCAGTGTTATTGCCTAGGGAATCCCACAAACAGAGGAGCCTAGCAGTTTACAGTACATGGGGTTGCAAAGAGTCGGACATGCCTGAGCGACTAAATAACAGCAACAAAGTAATTTTTATGAAACTGCAGGTAAAATATAGTAAAAGAAAGTATTTTTTAAATCTGATCTACTTGGCTATTTGTTTCCTATTTACATTTATTCATTAAAAATCCAATGCAGTAATAGTTCCTGTAGAAATAATTTGCTTTATTTTCCTTAGATTTAGTAATCATTTAAAATTTTATTTTTATAAAGTAAATCAACTGTTATTTACAATTCTATATTCATGACTCTGGCTATTCTTTTGGAAATAACTCATTATTCTATCCTTAAGATGTCATTTCATAACCCTTTTGACATAGAAATCCTGGTGCTGACACAGGTTGTCCTTGTAGCAGCTGGCTCACGAACGACTCTCTGATTAATAGGCCACATGACCTATTGCTCAGCGCTGATGGCATCCAGGTCTGTATTCCCCACCTTCCAGGGGAGACCTGGCACTGATGGCATCTGGGTCTGTGTTCCCCACTTTCCAGGGGAGGCCTGGACAGTCTTCGCTCACCAGGAGCTCAAGTTCCTTCAGGTCTAACTGAGCGTGAGCCCTCTGATTCGTGTAAAGCCAAGGCAGGAACATTTCAGTAACAACATTTCATGTGATATGTGTGTTTGTTGGCTTTCTGGGTTTTATCTCCATTTTGTTTCCTGGAAATAAAATCCAGGCAGTTTTGCCTGAAGAAGGATTTGACTTAATCCAGAGCCATCATGCTGATGGATTTGCAGGAGCTCCGGGCAGATCACTCAGCTTCTCCGGAGCCCGCTTGCTCCAGCTCTGAAAGGGCAGATTAGACCAGAGGACACATCAGTCCTTTTCCAGCTCCGAATCGCCAGAACACCTGAACGCCCCACCATCTGGCTGTAAGCCTGTCTGGACATGCACCCGGGGGGATTTCAGCCTCAGTTTCCCCTTCCATCTGAGGTGAGCATTTCTTCCATTCCCATGTCTCATGTGGGGTAACAAGGCCTGCTCTGCCTGCTTCTCATTACACATGACTGCCATGAATTACATAGTACAATGTACTGGAAAATATTTTGTTCAGAAACATTAATATGTTAACAGTCCTTGAGGAGAGAAACATAATACAAAGCGATCCACTGTAAATATGGGAAGAGCAAATATCAGAGATTAAAGTAGCATCTTCTATGGCACACTGGGAGTCTTGAGCCTAGTCTAGGGAGAATGTACAGACAGAGCACCAGGGCACCAGATAAAAGTGAGATTGGTTTCTCTCCTTTTCCAAGTTTAGCAAATAGTAAAAGTTAATTTGACCTAGTTGATTCATATAACTATCAATATATAAGACTATATATACATGTGAGTAAAAATTATGCCTTCTCTTCTAGTGACATGTTTATACTTGTTACAGACTGTCATGGAGTCACAAACTAACAAATACTAGATCTTGAAGCCACCAGAAAGTCTGGGACTCTGTAAACATAATGAGCTCATCACTACATGAAGACCAGCTCACACAATGAGAATACAAATGTATCGTTAAAGTACAATTGAATCGATTTTGTTTATAAGTACAGGGGTCATGCATTGCAGTAAAAAATGCTGTCCTTCCATGATGGGTTCGCACCACTTCTCTAGAGAGGGGCTGCCTGGAACTTACCACACCCAAACTTCACTGATATGAGACCCGCATGATCTGACCTTCCAGGGTGGCTGAGAAGCCATCCAGTCTGTGCTAATGAGAGGAAACTCAGTGCAGGTTCTCTAAGTCCTGTACGCCCCCTGCCTCTGCTGTGGGCTGCACAGAGCAGGGTCCTCCCAGATCCTGGGGCTGTGTGGTCAGAGTGAAGTGTGGCCACAGTCAGGCGACCTGTCAGCTGAGTGTGAATGTCATCTTCCTCTTGCCCCTGTGGGTCTCACCACTTTTACCAGTTTTTACTGACTTCATGGACAAAAGAAAGACATAAGGATACAGATTTAAATACAATGCATAAAGCCTATTTTATGTTTAATTTGTATGGAAAGTCCCTTTTTACGCAAGGCCCAGAGTTCATTTCCAGTTTTGTAAGAGCAGATTGACAGATTGGGGGAAAGCAGATGTGTTTTTACATCAGTAACAAACAACACAAGAATGCTTTTTCTATAATTGATTATTATACTAGTTTATTTTGCTTTCCTGGTGGCTCAGGCAGTGAAGAATCTGGCTGCATTGTGGGAGACCTGGGTTCAGTCCCTGGGTTGGGAAGATCCCCCAGGGAAGAGAAAGGCTACCCACTCCAGGATTCTTGCCTAGAGAATCCCCACGGACAGAGGAGCCTGGTGGGCTACCGTCAATGGGGTCACGAGGAGTCAGACATAACTGAGCAACTAGGCACATACTAGGTTTAGGTCTATCTAGCCAAACCAAGCAGGAGAAGTTTACCCAAACGTTACCATGAGTGAGCATTTTTTTTTCAAAGTTACTTTTAACTCATTTGTACAGACGTTTTTCACCAATAACAATTGTGTGTTTCTTTGGTTTGTCTCCCAGCTTGGATAGCTTGCTTTATTTGGGGAACGTAGGTGAGAGATTTCAGACAACTTAGAATGTGACATGATGGAGGCCTCAGCAGATTAAACCAAAGGATGTTCTAGAAGTTTTGGAGTCAAAACACCTCTTTCTAAATATAGATGCAGAGAAAGCCTTTGACAAAATTCAACATTCATTTATGATAAAAACTCTCCAGAAAGCAGGCATGGAAGGAACATACCTCAACATAATAAAAGCCATATATGATAAACCCATAGCAAACATCATCCTCAATGGTAAAATTGAAAGCATTCCCCCTAAAGTCAGGAACAAGACAAAGGTGCCCCCTCTCACCATTGCTATTCAACATAGTTTTGGAAGCTTTAGCCACAGCAATCAGAGAAGAAAAAGAAATAAAAAGATTGGAAAAGAAGACGTAAAACTCTCACTGTTTGCAGACAACATGATCCTCTACATAGAAAACCATAAAGACACCACCAGAAAATTACTAGAACTAATCAATGAATATAGTAAAATTGCAGCATATAAAATTAACACAGAGAACTCCCTTGCATTCTTATACACTAACAATGAGAAAACAGAAAGAGAAATTAAGGAAACTATTACATTCACCATTGTGGTGAAAAGAATAATATACTTAGGAATAAATCTACCCAAAGAAACAAAAGACCTATATATAGAAAACTATGAAACACTGATGAAAGAAATCAAAGATGACACAAATAGATGGAGAAATAGACCATGTTCATGGATCAGAAGAATCAATATAGTGAAAATGAATACTACCCAAAGCAATCTACAGATTCAATGCAATCTCTATCAGGTTACACAGAACTAGAACAAATAATTTCACAATTTGTATGGAAATACAAAAAGAATAATGGAACTGGAGAAATCAACCTACCTGACTTTAGACTATACTACAAAGCTACAGTTATCAAGACAGTATGGTACTGGCACAAAGACAGAAATATAGATCAATGGAACAAAATAGAAGGCTCAGAGATAAATCCACACACCTATGGACCCTTATCTTTGACAAAGGAGGCAATACTATGCAATGGAGAAAAGATAATCTGTTTACCAAGTGGTGCTGGGAAAACTGGCCAACCACCTGTAAAAGAATGACACTAAAACACTTTCTAACACCATACACAAAAATAAACTCAAAATGGATTAAAGATCTAAATGTAAGATCAGAAACTATAAAACTCTTAGAGGAAAACATAGGCAAAATACTCTCTGACATAAATCACAGCAGGATCCTTTATGACCCACCTCCCAGAGTAATGGAAATAAAAGCAAAAATAAACAAATGGGACCTAATTAAACTTAAATGCTTTTGCACAATGAAGGAGGCTATAAGTAAGGTGAAAAGACAGCCTTCAGAATGGGAGAAAATAATAGCAAACAAAGCCACTGACAAAGAATTAATCTGAAAAATATACAAGCGGCTCATGCAGCTCAATACCAGAAAAACAAATGACCCGACCAAAAGCTGAGCCAAAGAACTAAACAGAAATTTCTCCAAAGAAGACATACAGATGGCTAAGAGACACATGAAAAGATGTGTTTTCATCATTCATTATCAGAGGAATGCAAATCAAAACCACAATGAGATACCATCTCATGCTTGTCAGAATGGCTGCTATCAAAAAGTCTACAAACAATAAATGCTGGAGAGGGTGTGGAGAAAAGGAAACCCTCTTACACTGTTGGTGTGAATGCAAACTAGTACAGTCACTAAAGAGAACAGTATGGATATTCCTTTAAAAACTGGAAATAGAACTGCCATATGACCCAGCAATCCCAGACTGCTGGGCACATACACAGAGGAAACCAGAACTGAAAGAGACATGTGTACTCCAATGTTCATCACAGCACAGTTTAGAATAGCTAGGACATGAAAGCAACCTAGATGTCCATCAGCAGACGAATGGATAAGAAAGCTGTGGTACATATACACAATGGAATATTACTCAGCCATTTAAAAGAACACATCTGAATCAGTACTAATTAGGTGAATGATACTGGAGCCTATTAAACAGAGTGAAGTAATTCAGAAAGAAAAACACCAATACAGTATATTAATGCATATATATGGAATTTAGAAAGATGGTAACAATGTCCCTATCTATATGTGAGACAGCAAAAGAGACACAGATATAAAGCACAGACTTTTGGACTCTATGGGTGAAGGAGGGGATGATTTGAGAGAATAGCAAAGAAACATGTATTTTTCCATAAGTGAAATTGATCACCAGTCCAAGTTTGATGCATGAAACAGGGCTCTCAAAGCTGGTGCACTGGGACAACCCTGAGGGAGGGGTTGGGGAGGGAGATGGGAGGGGGGTTCAGGATGGGGGACACATGTGCACCCATGGCTGATTCATGTCAGTGTATGGCAAAAACCACTACAATATTGTAAAAGTAATTAGCCTCCAACTAAAATAAATAAATTAATTAAAAAAATAAATATATTTCTAACTTGTCTACCTTAGCAAAACAGATCTTCCTATTGATTTACATTTTAGCACTATTTTTTGCAATGCATAGAGTAAATTAGTTTCTGGTTATCCATGAAAATGTCTTTACAGCATAGTATAGAAATAAGCCAGACAGTTACTACTCACATAAAGCATACTGATGTTTCCTTCTATTGAATGTGTGTGTGTGTGTGATAATGTGAATATTGCATGTTTTCACAGTTGTCTTATACATGTTTACTTTATCTTCCAGTAGGTGGCAGTCTGCGATGTTAAAAAGGTACATGGCATTAATATTATTCTTGAAGCTTTTAAACTCCTTCATGCAGAACTGAAATGAGCAGAAGAAAAAAAATAAAGCCTTTTATAGCTGCCTATATATTCTGTGTAACAAAAACAAGTTATGTATTTATTGTCATTTTGCATGTAATGACAAAATCACTACTATACAAATAGTGATTATGCTGCTTTATGACCCAGACTATAAGGGTGAAGGGAGGTTGAAAAAAACACAATATTTGGGACAGTACATTTAATCTGAGAATATAGAAATGGGCAGTTGTGCAAAATGTATTTTTTGGAAAATGATCAGTTATTTTACTGTTTTCTAGCATCTCTGAAGGAAATGGCAACCCACTCCAGTATTCTTGCCTGGAAAATCCCATGGACAGAGGAGCCTGGAGGCTGCAGTCCATGGAATCACACAGAGTTGAACACCACTGAAGTGATTAAGCAGCAGCAGCAGCATATCTGAAAGTGAATGAGAAGATAACTTTATTTATATGTAGCTTATTATTGATAGCTCAGTTGGTAAAGAATCTGCCTGCAATGCAAGAGACCCCAGTTCAATTCCTGGGTTGGGAAGATCCACTGGAGAAGGCATAGGCTACCCACTCTGGTATTCTTGGGCTTCCCTTGTGGCTCAGCTGGTAAAAAATCCACTTGCAATGTGGGAGACCTGGGTTTGATCCCTGGGTTGGGAAAATCCCCTGGAGAAGGGAAAGGCTACCCACTCCAGTGTTCTGGCCTGGAGAATTCCATAGACTGTACAATCCATGGGGTTGCAAAGAGTCAGATATGACTGAGAGACTTTCACTTTATTATTATTCTACAAGGACAATTATCTTGCTGTGTACTGAGGGTTATTCAGACTCAATATCAATTACCTTTACAAGGCAAAAATAACAATTGTCACCTCCTAACTGGTAACACAGTGCTTGAGGCTAACTTACTGACATTAGTTTTCCTGTAACACAGTAAATATCATTTTTGTGAGGACAGAATGCAATGATTAGGTTGCTCTATCGTCAGGTCTTCTCTCTAGTTGTGCACTTTCTTCCTTATTCCTTGTGTCAATCCTCCCTTAAATTTATTTTCTGCATCTACCAGCTTCCAGTATTCAATGGAGTAGCAAGCAGTAGATACTTTAATAAATGCTTGGTGAATAAATTAATATAAATGTTGAATAAATAATATGTCAGATTGGCCCAATATTTGGCACAGAAAGGAATACAGCAAATATTCACTAAGCCTCAAGCCTGGTTAGACAGACAGGGAAGAAAATGTCCCATTTAGGGAACAGATAAGTATTAGTGATTGTTCCTCTAATCCTTATTTGTCCCTTGTTTGAACTCCAACACATTAACTGCCTCTTTCAACAATATGGATCTCTTCTCTATGTGCTAGGAGGCATGCTCAGTTTTATGTTTTGCTAGTTAAAACAAGAGAGAGAGAGAGAAAGAGACCAATTTCTCCAAGGAAGCATGGGACTGACCGCCTCTATTTATGCCGCCTTGCATCAAGCTGCCAAACTGTTATTCAGCTGGAAACAAACAAAGACAACAACAAACAGTTGAAGTGATAAAAACTCAGACAACTTCAATCTTTTTGCTTTCATTCATGCCTCTCCCACATTTGAATGAGGTAAATCAAATCTCAGTTCAAGAGTAAAATACTATTCTTTTGTGAACAAGTGAAGTAATTTCCACACTAAATTGAGTACTATCTACTCTGTAATCAAACTCGTTAAACAAATTGAATACCTCCTTGAAGCAGGAAGTGTTTTAAGTTTCAGAGATGCTGCAGAGACAAAAACAGCATCTCTGATTTACAGAGAGTGTTATTTTTAATCTACTTGCAGTAGATGGACCAGCAAGACAGACCAATGTAAACAATGGTGAAACTCTTGCAGAAGTCCATTCTCCATGGTCTGGAGCCTCAGCGCAACAGGCGGGAGGCATGCCTGTGTTTGTTTCTATTTTGTTGCCTTTTTTGTTTGTTTCTTTTTTGCCCTCCTTTCTCTTTTCTTTGTTTTTAATTGAGTCCATCAAAGGAATTCTTTATTTCTGTTACCCTGCTTTTCATTTCTAGCATTTACTTCTGATTCTTTATTATAGTTTTCTTCTTTCTTCTTGCATTGTGAAAGTGTTAGTCGCTCAGTTGTGTCTGACTCTTTGCAATCCCATGGACTGTAGCCCAGCAGGTGCCTCTGTCCATGGACTTCTCTAGGCAAGAATACTGGAATGGGTTGCCATTTCCTTCTTCAGATGATTTTCTTGACACAGGGATCGAAACTGCATCTCCTGAGTCTCTTGTATTGGCAGAGGTTCCCTGCCTCAAGGTTACCATTGAGCCACCTGGGAAGCCCGTACTGGGAGGTATCAGTTCAGTTCAGTCACTCAGTCGTGTCCGACTCTTTGCGACCCCATGGATCGCAGCACACCAGGCTTCCCTGTCCATCACCAACTCCCGGAATTTACTCAAACTCACGTCCATTGAGTCGGTGATGCCATCCAGCCATCTCATATTCTGTTGACCCTTTCTCCTCCTGCCCCTAATCTCTCCCAGCACCAGGGTCTTTTCCAATGAGTCAACTCTTCGCATCAGGTGGCCAAAGTATTAGAGTTTCAGCTTCAGCATCAGTCCTTCCAATGAAGACCTAGGACTGATCTCTTTTAGGATGGACTGGTTGGATCTTCTTGCAGTCCAAGGGACTCTCAAGAATCTTCTCTAACACCACAGTTCAAAAGCATCAATTCTTCATTGCTCAGCTTTCTTCACAGTCCAACTCTCACATCCATACATGACTACTGGAAAAACCATGGCCTTGNATTCATCATTTGATTTATGATTTTAACACTTTGGTTTTAAAACTACAGAAATTTTAAAACTTCTTTATTTTAAAAGTTTAGTTGTATATATGACCCTAAAAGTAAAATTCAGCTCCTGAATCAGATAGATAGATGACCACTATGAATGAATTCTTCTTAGCCAGACACTTGAATCCAGATATACTATACATCTATATATCTTGGTCCCTGATGCAATTCTAAACTTTCTTTCAGATAGTTTTTATTTAAATTCCCCCCTGACACTGGGGCTTCCACCTTTGATTTAACCACTTGCCTTAAAAAAAAAAATAGAATAAAATAACAAGCAGGACATTTCTTTAAAAGATTTCTCCTTTCATTATTTCTGATTCTATTTTCATGTTGGTTTTCCACATAATCTTTCTGCAACATAAGCCTCTGGCTATTCTCTTAAATCTAGAGAAACACAGGCCAAGTAACCGTGTAATGTATCTCTTTTCTTGGAATCTTGTTAAACAATTGTTTACAAATAATCCCTATTTATGTAAGACACATTTTATTGTTATGAAAGAAAATCATACAGGAAATGGTTTTCACTATTAATAAATTGATATGTAAGCTTATGAAATTCTTTGACACACTCTGGCTGCTATGATGCGGGGAGGATCAGGTCTGTGTCCACTCGTGTCAGCTCCTGTATCTCACACCCTTTCTTGACTCAGTTGTGGCCCCATCAGCTGCCACTGCATCAATGCCTCAGTCATGTTTCACTCCCTTAAAGATAGTTTCTTTTATATTACTTTATACCAGCAATAAGAAGAAAGCTGAACTAAAGAAATCAGCTTGTCTCCTCAGATCCACCAGAACCCGAGGGCTTGTAGAACACACTGCTGTCCCGGATGAGCCCGGTGGGTGCATAGTCTCCACTCACCAGAGTGGAGACAGCTCATGAAGGAGCAGAGACCTGTGTGGGAGCCAGGAGAAGGCAGGACAACCTGAACAAGAACTGACAAGTCTCTGGAGGGGCAGCATGGACAAGTTGGAGAGGTGAAAACTCTGGGCATGTGGTCCACACTTTTCTGAATTTGTTTCCAGGAAAACTACCTGTTTCTCACAGCGAAAGCTGGAGGAAAATCCCCTTATGATTCTGGCAAGAGAAAGGGAAGGTAGCTATTTTGAAACACACCAGAGCATCCTGCTCTTTTCTGATTTAATTTTTACTTTCTATCAGAGTATAGTTGATCCACAATGTTGTGTTAATTTCAGGTGCACAGCAAAGGGATTCAGTTACACATATAAGCATGGGAGCATTCTGTTCTCAAGAAGCTCTAGATTCAGGGAAAAGTAATTTACCAGAACCTAACCTATTTTTTACAAAGCCTAAGGAACCTGTGTGAAGAGAAATAGCCAACTTCAGCCCACATGGAGAAGCAGAACTTCCAGTTCCAGCTCCCTCTGACTCTCCAGGTAGGAGAAGGGAAGAATCCAGGTCCAGGGACCTCCCACCATCTTTGCCCACTTGAAGGAGGGAGGGGCTGCAGAGAAACACAGTTGAAAGCCACGTCCTGGGGTTCTGGGCTCAATAATGCTGAGACCACAGGATGGTAGAACCCTCTCCTCCCCTCAGATCTCACCCCACATTACTGAAGGCTAATTTACTACAGTCTCTTACACTCCTTCCGTACATCATGAATGGATTTCAACAAAAAAATAGCAAGACATTATCAACAGCAAAACCAACAGTTTTAAGAGATACAGAACGCATTAGAAATAAACATGGCAGGGATGTTGGAATTATCAGACCAGAAATTTAAAACATAATTACTATGTTAAAGGCTCTAATGGGTAAAAGCAGACAAAAAGGAAAAATATATGGGTAATGTAAGAAGAGAGAAAAAAATTCTAAGAAGGAATAAAGTAGAAATGCTATAGAGCAAAAGTACTGTAACAGAAATAAACAATGCTTTTGATAAGCTCATTAGTAGATTGAATACAACAAAGGGAAGAATCTCTGAGCTTGAGGATATGTTAATAGAAACTTCCAAAGTAGAAAAGCAGAAAAAAAAGACTGAAATATTGATCGACTATACAAGAACTATGGGATGACTACAAAAAGTACAATGAATGGATGAGAAGAGAACAGAAAGAAGAAAAATGGTCTGAGAAAATGATGACTAAGAGTTGCCCAAAGTAATATCAGACACCAAACCAAAGACCCAGGAAGCTCAGTGAACACCAAGATGGATAAATACAAAACCAAACACCTCATATCTCATAGCAAAACTATACAGAATCAAAGATAAAGATAAGTCTTGAACCAAAGCAGAGGGGGCAAAAAGCCCTATCTATCTGGGAGCAAAGCCAAGAATTGCATCTACTTTCCTCTCAAAAAAAAAAAAAAAAAAGGAAACAAGAAGAAAATGGAATTAAATATTTAACATGTTGACAAAAGCAAGTAAACAAAAACACCAAGATTTCTTTACAAAATTATTCTTCAAAAGTGAAATGTGAATAAAGACTTCTTCAGGCAAACAAAAATCGAGGAACTTTGTTTCAGGTATTCCTGTCTCATAGAAATACTAAAAAAGTTCTTGAGAGAGAAAGAAAATGATATAGGTCAGAAACTCAGACACACAGAATGAAGATTAGAAATAAGACAAAGCAAAATATTTTTCTTATTCCTAATTGATCTAAAAGACAGTTAAAAATAATAGCAAAATGTATTTGGTGACTATAGCTCATTTATATTTGAAATTAATGACAGAAATAATACAAGAAATGGATGGATAAATTAGGAATAATTTATAAGTTACTTGCACTAACAGAGAAGTGGAATAGTTATTTGAAGTACATTTGAATTAGTTGAAAATGTATATTGTGAACACTCTACAACAATAAATAAAATTTAAAAGAAGTACAATTCATGTTCTAAGAATGAAAAGTTGTTATCATGTAGATGTTTAATTAACACCAGAAAAGATAGAGAAAGAGTGGGGGGAAAAAAGGAACAAAGAACAGGAATGAATTACTGTTGTTGTTCAGTCACAAAGTCATGTTTGACTCTTCCCAACCACAGCACGCCAGGTTCCCCTGTCCTTCATTATCTCCTAGAGTTTGTTCATATTCATGTCCATTGAGTCGGTGATGTTATGTAGCTATCTCATCCTCTGTCGCACCCTTCTCTTGCCTCCAAACTTTCCCAGTATCAGGGTCTTTTCCAGTGAGTCGGCTCTTCACATCAGGTGGCCAAAGCTGATGCTTCAGCTTCAGCATCAGTCCTTCCAATGAATATTCAGGACTGATTTCCTTTAGGATGGATCGTTTGATCTCCTTGCAGTCCAAGGGACCCTCAAAACTCTTCTCTAGCACCACAATTTGAAAGCATCGATTCTTTGGCACTCAGCCTTTTTATTGTCCTACTTCACATCCATACATGACTGCTGGAACAACCATTGCTTTGACTAGATGGACCTTTGTTGGCAAAGTGATGTCTCTGCTTTTTAATATGCTGTCTAGGTTTGTCACAGCTTTCCTTCCAGGGAAACATGTGTTGTTTTTTTTTTTTTTTTTTAATTCTGGGGATGCAGTCACTGTCTGCAGTAATTCTTGAGCCCAAGAAAATAAAAGTTGTCACTGTTTCCACTTTTTCCCCTACTATTTGCCATGAAGTAATGGGACTGGATGCCATGATCTTAGTATTTTTAATGTTAAGTTTCAAGTCAGCTTTTTCACTTTTCTCTTTCACTCTTATCAAGAGGCTTTTTCATTTCTCTTCACTTTCTGCCATTAGTGTGGTATGTGTGATACGTGTGAAAGTTGCTCAGTCACGTCCGACTCTTTGCAACTCCATGAACTATACAGTCCATGGAATTCTCCCAGCCAGAATACTGGAATGGGTAGCCTTTCCCTTCTCCAGGGGATCTTCCCAATCCAGGGATCAAACCCAGCTCTCCAACACTGCAAGCAGATTCTTTACCAGTGGAGCCACCAGGGAAGCCCAAGAATACTGGATTGGGTAGCCTATCCCTTCTCCAGTGGATCTTTCTGACCCAGGAATTGAACCGGGGTCTCTTGCATTGCAGGCAAATTCTTGACCAACTGAGCTATCAGGGAAGCCCAGTGATAATATCTGCATATCTGAGGTTGTTGATATTTCTCTCTGCAATCTTGATTCCAGCTTGTGCTTCATCCAGTCCAGCATTTCACAAGATGTACTCTGTGTATAAATTAAATAAGCAGGGTGACAATATACAGCCTTGTACTCCTTTTCCAATTCTGAACCCCTCCGTTGTTCCATGTCCAGTTCTAACTATTGTTTCTTGACCTTTGCACAGGTTTTTCAGAAGACAGGTAATGTGGTAGTCTGGTACTCCTGTCTCTTAAAGAATTTTCCATAGTTTGCTGTAATACATACAAAGGCTTTACTGTAGTCAATGAAGCAGAAGTAGTTGTTTCTTTGAAACTCCTTTGCTTTTTCCATGATTCAGTGAATGTTGGCAATTTGATCTCTGGTTACTCTGCCTCTTTGAAACTCAGTTTGTACACCTGGAAGTTCTTTGTTCATGGACTGCTGAAGCCTATCCTAGCTTGAAGGATTTTGAGCATAACCTTGCTAGAATATGAACATAATAATTACACCACTGTACATTATGCTTTTATGTTATGAATATGGCTGATATACCTTAGCGATACAAGTCACTGAAGTAACTATAGTACAAAATAAAAAGTGGCTTTTCAGATTCATCATGACTTAGGCTGTTGGCCAAGATAAAGAACAAAGATAGGATATAATCTCCATAAAACAAGAAAAACTGAATATATGAAAAAATGGTATTCAAAATATGGACATCAAGCAATAAAGTCAGTATTCCATGGAAATGAAAAACATTGAGGTAAGCCCTAGGAATGCCCCTGCTGACTGCCTGGACAGAATTCCCAGGAAGAGCATGCATATACATAGGAAGAAATTACTCAACTGTACCCCACCCTCACACCGGCCTAGAGGAGTGCTTTCCCAGCATCCCAGTGTATCTCTCCCCTCCTTCCCCTGATAGCCATGAGTTCTACATCTGTAACTCTATTTCTGTTTTGTAGACTTTTTTCATATCTTTTACTGTTTATCTTGAAAAGTGCTATTTATTTAAGACAAAACAGTAAATGAAATGGGTTTTCCCATAATCAAAACCAGCATGTAATCAAGGCTTTCTGCTAAGGGCATTTATCAATTAAGAAGCCTTTCACTGAAACACCTAAAATCATGGCAGCTAAACAGAATTGATATCTGCCACATTTACACATCCTGGTGAGAGTGGAGGGAAGTCTTCCTCCAGTGCCTCTCCATCATATTCTGGCTAAATCAGCTTCACCGGAGGCTTTCTATAACATAGCTGTTGGAATCCATATTGATAAACATAAAAAACTAAATATATCATTTCAGTTTAGAGAACGGTTCTGAAAACTGAGGGCATCATTTCTGCCTTCTTAATGCAGCTTAGACTTCGGTATGTATTACAATAAATGTACAGTCACTACACCATTGTGCCTCAACAGTTGGAAGCGATGATGCATAACCAAATTGTATTATGAAGGCTGAATCTGTGTGTATCTGAAACTAAATGTATTTCTAAATGTTTTTCTTATTTTTATTAGTCTATGATTAGGTATTTATACAGTGATATTCAGATAATCCCTGAAGTTTTTGTTTAATATTTAACCCCCCTAACCAAGAGGCAGCCACCTAAAACACATAAACACACATGCATGCACATGTGTAAAAGTACAGGACTGATATATTTTAGATTTAAAAAGCACTAATAGAAAAAGGTCAGTAGAATAATGCAAATGCAAAGTGAAAAGGAATAAAGAAAGAAAGCAATACAGTTAGTGGAACCAGAGAACAAATTAAGGATAGGAAATAAATAATAATAAATGTTGTATAAAGGTATCATTTATCTCTTTTATGATGAAGAAAGGGAATAAATGCCTTTCAAAAATACAGAAAGATCATGAATGCAAGACAGAATTCATAACTGAATGATGGATTAGAATACAGAAAGGTAAAACATATTCTGAATAAAGCTGAGGTCCACCAGGTAAGTGAAGAAGGTGCCCAGAGCTGCAGGAGAAATCAGGGGGAAAAAAACAGGAAAGATAAGAGATTTCCACTGGAAATTGTTTAAGTGGAAAATACAGGAAAGATGGCATATAGGTGCAGTCCTATAAATGGTATAAACACAGTTGTGTAATGACTCTTTAACTATTATGAAATCAATACAGATGAAATAAGACACTGACTTAGAAACTAATGCAATATCAAATATAAATTAAATGCACCAAAAATAATAACTAAATGCAACAAATAAGAATTTAAAATATTTTTATTTTCCCTATGTTCTACTATATTCTACATATGTATTTCCACAAAAAAATTTGCT
>SJYQ01014760.1:212042-234069 GCA_006410935.1 Redunca redunca
AAAAAGTTAAAAATGAACCATATTTTGTGATACATAAGTACAGTGATAGAGATGTGGTTATTTATAATACTATTTTCTTTATTTTTGTATATGCTTAAAATTTTCCATAATCACAGTATTTTTAACCCAAAACCTTCATTAGCAAGAATGGAACTCTTCTGCAGCCACATCCTCTTCCTTTATGAGGCAGCTGAAAGGCCATTTTCTGGTTACAGCCCTGATTTTCAGTTTTCCTTTGGTACTTACCTTATTATTTTAATTATGTTTTACCCTGAAAATTGTTATATTTTAGCTGAATATTTAAAAAATCTTGTACAAAATATTTTTTCAGATTATTTAATTTCCCTTATGTTTGTGAATAAAAAGGAATTCATTTAGAATAGGGAACTTGTTTGCATTATTTTAAGATTATAAATGAACATTCATCTTTTTGAAAATAAGATGAGGGGTATCAAAAAGAAAATGTGGGTGGGAACTGAAAAGTGTATGTTGGTTTGAGCTTTTACAATATCACCTAAATCATAGGATATATCCTCAATTTATAACTTTGGATTTATTAATCACACTTTCACATTTTTAATATAAAAATAACTGCTATTTTTTAGGATTCTTTAAATTCTACATTTAGAACTGTTTTTGGAATGCATTTATGCAGCTCTCTGTATCGGTGTAAAATCTTCATCCTTTAGAACTGAAATTTTATGATGCTCCAAGAAACCTGCAAATTGATTCAGTAAAACTGGAGAAGAAACTGGGTGACGAATTTGAAATCAAAACAGGTACTTTGGACAGTGCAGTTAGCATCACTGCAGTCAGCAGACTCCTTTCAACTTGAAGGATCAGGTTCACTTAGGTACATCATGGAGATTAGCACACAGGCCAGTGAATATGCACATATGCAGACTGAGGCTCATTTAATATCTATTAAATACAATGGGCAATTGTGTAAGTGTTTTCACATATGTAGACACTGACTTTTAACCCTCAGCATGACAAAGTTACAACAAATTCATGTTTTCCATTAATTGTCTCAATTCAACACATCTTCCTTCCTGACTAAAGTGGTCTATGGGCAATTAATTCATATATGCAGGGTATTAAAATGTAAAACACTTTACTATCATACAAGGTACTAAAATATTTTTCTTCTAGGGACTTATGGCTTTTTAGAAGAGAAGTGATGAGAGCTAAGTTAGGTTCACACTTGGCCAACATCTCCACTTCCTCTTTGGGTGCTTATGTCAGTCAGCTTCGAAACAGCTGCACAGTTAGACCAACAACTCAGATGCAGTGTACTTGGTTCAGCCTTAAATATTACCTTTCACTTTTGTAGATCTTTAAATCTTTTCACCAAAGACAGACACAATTAATCTGTCTTAAATGAAAGAGGGTAGGTCGCATAACAAACTTAAAATGTTAACACAGTGCAATAAGATTCACCAACAAATGTATGAGTTTGCTTAGCAGTTGTTTTGTGTCAGATAGTGTGGGGGAAAAAAAAAAAACTACTAGACTTTCTTTCCTTGGAATCACTGTACTTTCTTTTTTCCCCAAAGGAGAACACGGCATAGCCTATTTAATATTTAGCAGTTTAAAGACAGAGTGAAAGCACTGTTAGCTTTTTATCATGGAATGCTATCATTTTGGGCTTGGGGAATGAAGGACATATATCAAAAGAAATTCAAACCACTATGCCCTTTCAAATATAGACAATAGCAAAAAGCGTGTGTTTCCTTCATCTCTTGAACTTTAAGCTTGATTAAACTCAGTAAAGGGCCATTAACACCATCAGACAGCTTTAGAAAACTATTTTTATTAGCTCTTTCCAGATGACTATAAATGCCAAGCATTCATGAAGTTACATTTGCTTCCTTTTGTGAAAGCTGTTCAAAGTCATCTTTGATGTGTAGATCAAAAGTATTGCTTCCTAGTTAAAATAGACAAAAACTGGTTCATGAATAGAAGTCTCTTTCGGAAAACAAATTACTATTTCTGCAATTCTGTATCTCTGGAAAACATTTTCTAAGAAAATGAGGGCAGGAAATTAGCAAGAACAAAAAAATGTCTAAATAGTATTTATAACCTTAAAAACCAGCTGTTGAAATACATCAATATCTATGGACAGTTATGAAATGATAGACACTCATATTTTACCTGGTATTTAATATGAATAAATGAATAGGTATACCATATGAGATGTTAAAGAAAAATGAAGTTAACAGCAATATAGTCTACCTAGATTAAGATATAGAACTTGGAATATTACAGTCTAAAAGAATATAGAAGAAAGTTGGAGGTGGTGCCAGTATAGGTTTTTATCTTCTTAAATTATTGCCCCTTCCAAAGGAAAACAACCCTACAGTGACTGACAAAGAGACATAGTCTCAGATACACAGGTATATACTTTCTATATAAAAACTAAGATCATGGCATCTGGTCCTATCACTTTATGGAAAACAGAAGGGGAAAAATGGAAACAGTGACAAACTTTATATTCTTGGGCTCCAAAATCACTGTGAATGGTGACTGCAGCCTTGAAATTGAAAGATGCTTGCTCCTTGGAAGAAAAACTATGACAAACCTAAACAGTGTACTAAAAACCAGAGACATCACTTTGCTGACAAAGGTCCATGTAGTTAAAGCTATGGTTTTTCCAGTAGTTAAGTATGGATGTGAGAATTGGACCATAAAGAAGGCTGAGCACCAAAGAATCGATGCTTTCAAATTGTGGTGCTAGAGAAGACTCCTGAGAGTCCCTTGGACTGCAAGGAGATCAAACCAGTCACTTCTAAAGGAAACCAAGCTTGAATATTCTTTGGAAGGACTGATGCTGAAGATGAAGCTCCAATACTTTGGCCACCTGATGCAAAGAGCCAAATCATTGGAAAAGACCCTGATGCTGGGAAAGATTGAAGGCAGGAGTTGAAGGGGATGACAGACGATGAGATGGTTGTATGGCATCACCGACTCTATGGACATGAGTTTGAGCACGTTTTTCTGGGAATTGGTAAAGGACAGGGAAGCCTGGTATGCTTCAGTCCATGGGGTGGCAAAGAGTTGGCCATGACTGAGTGACTGAACTATAAAAACGAATGAATATAAATTGGTAAGATATTAATGATCAAACAAATATTCTATTTGAGAACAAGAAGGAAAAAACAGACTTTGAAACACTGGCTGATGTTGAAGTAAAAGGGAAAACAAACAGAACCACATGTTTTTTTTTGTTGTTTGTTTTTTGCAGGTTTCTACTGTCTAGAAGACAGGCTCTCAACACAGAGGTGCTAACACCACCAATTTCTAGGGACTAGTATGAAATTTTAGGGAAGTACTTAATCCCCTCCGAGAACAAGGAGATTAATATTCAAATAACATTTGGGCTTTATATTTGCAAACAAAGAATCTGGAAAACCTTTTTCTATTTCTCTGTGTTCTATAACCTTTAAAATCTCCACTTTTGTGTTAAAAGCATCAGTGCATGAACTGAACCTGGAAGAGACAACTTAAATTTATGATAATTAAAATAGTATCAGCCATGATTTTGGAATTATTTGATTTATTTCACATAAGAATTCTGAGCATTCATATTCAAAGTATATGCTATTTCACTTTTAAACAAATGCATTAGGACAACCTGGATTTTAAAACTTTCTAAGAGAGAAAGTTTTCCTGCAGCTCATATATATTAGCACTGTTGCTGTGAGATGGAAGGAAACCTCAGCTAAGACTAGAGTCGGGAAGAGAACTCTCATCCCTACCATTCATCAGTTTCCCCAGATGGGAAGAGACTTACCCTGACCTCCAACAGGAGGAAGGTTGCTACTTTGCTACTCAGCTACCCCAGCTGTAGGAAGGAAGACCCTCTTCTCGCCCAGCAACAAGCCCAGCCAGCCAAAGAGAAGCCACACCCTGAAATCTTACTCTCCTCCAATAAACTTTCATCTACAAGAGCCCCTCAGAAAGCCCCCTCCCCTCTATAAAAACAAGCTGCCTGCTTTGCTCTCTGGAGCCATAGAAGGTATTTCCCATAGGGCAATCCTGGTGGCTATTCCTGAATAAACTCACTTTTCTGGTGAGATAACTGACTGTTTTATTAGTAAAGTTGACAAAAATGCTTTGTAGGGACACAAATTTTCCCTGGAGTTTTCAGAGCTCATGCAAGAAGCCTTAGTCTTTGGAGACATGAAAATGTATACAATAGACACAAAGGAAACATTTGCATCACTTCCCTTAAAACATTTCATTCTTCGCATGATAGGAGGATTAAATCTGTGGTCATTTGTCGAGCTTATTTCTCTGCTCCAAAAGAGTAACACAACTTCTTTCATCTCCCCAAGATGGACAAACGGTCACAGCACACATTAGCCCTTTAAGTTACACCCCCCAAAACCCAGGAAGACTAGTGAAGTTACCTTCCAAGGCATTTACATCTCAAATAGAAGTGGTACTTAGGATTTTGGAAACATCTCTAAATTGCAAACATCCACATGCAAGGTGCTATATGCCTCCCTGAGTAACTTGACGACATTCCGAAGAGCTGGAGTTAAAACTTAGCACCATCATGCTTTCCAGAGACTCTTGTGAGAGGGGAGGGACAACTGCCTCATCCCTTGTATAAGCAGAGAAGACTCTTTTCATTGGCCCTCACCTTTGGAGTTTCAGGCTACTGATGCAGAAAATTCCCTTGGCCTCTCTTGACTTAGAATAAGGGTTAAAGCATGGGGGGCAGGGCGGGGGAGGGGCCGTGGACAGAGGGAAGAACTGGTTATTTACTCTGAAGCAGTAAGAAATCTGTGCCTGCTCCAGGACAGCACTCAGGATTACAGGGACACAGAAGAAAACTAACAGGCTGCCACCCGCATCCCCTCTACACACCCTCTCAAACAACTTCCGAAGTCTACTTCACAGCTTTCTTTACTCTGTGAAAGCCTACTTCACAGCTTTCTTTACTTTCTTTACGTCAGCCACATAAACCCATACTGAGGGAAGCTTTTACATATTTGTACACCTGAGAATCAATGACTATGCAATCCCCTCAAAACTACTGCTGAATGTGATTGCATGCAAAGTGAAACACAAAAAACTAAAGGGTAAATAAGACAGTGCACGTTGTTAAAGCTGGCAAGCTGTGTCTATTGGCTCCATGTTTCCTTTTTCATTGCATTACTACATTTAGAGTTAGTCCAAAATCATACAACCTGTAAATTATTGGGTTTCGTGCCTACGTGTCTTTGTTCATACTGACTCCTTTCCCTGAATCACCCTCCTACTCCATCGTCCAACTTTTATAATACATCTGGATTCAGATAACTTTATTATTTGCATTTGTATATAAATATGGCACATAGCAACTCAATGCATGAAAAATATTATCTCCATTAAAAGGGCTTCCCTGAAAGCTCAGTGGGTAAAGAATCTACTTGCAATGCAGGAGACATAGGAGATGAGGGTTTAATCCCTCCGGTATTCTCGCCTGGAGAATTCTATGGACAGAGGAGCCTGGCAGGCTACAGTCCATGGGGTCACAAAGAGTTGGACACAGCTGAAGTGACTGAAAACACACACACACACACACACACACACATAAAGAAACTGAAGCCTAGAAAGACTACTTGCAACCGTTACCTAGTGAAGTTGCAAGCCCTCTAGGATCAATCTGATTCTGGAGACAATACTTTACCGTCTCACTGGGCAAAGCCTATTTATTCTTTAAGTATCAGCTCAAACTTCTTGCCCACTTGGAGAGCCTTTCCTCATCTCCTAATTCAACAAGGTATACCCCTCAGGCCCCCTGTACACCACTCCCCACCCTTACACCACTCATCACACGCTCTAGTCACTTGGTAGATACACACATCTCTACATGCGTCACTTCTGAAGTCAAGCAGTGCTGTAAGGAGACTGAGCTGCTCCCTTCTTTCTCATGATTTAATAAATACATGAAACTGCCTTGAAATAATTATTAAGGTGTCAAATTGCTCTAAAGGACAACAGACAGGAAGTAGTGAACAGAAGGAGCTACCTGACAAGGAGCATAAAGAACCAAAAGGTATGTACTATTTAACTTCTGATTTCTAGAAGCAGGATCTGATTCTCTGAGGAAATAAGTTTCTAGATGAGGCCTGAATAAAAGAAGTCAGGCATTGGGAAGAAACAGAGGAAGATGTCCTGCAAGGAAGGGTTAGTGGTCGATGTGAATGAGGCAGAAAGAACACACTGTGGGGAAACTTAGCCAAGAAAAGGAGCTGGATAGTGGCATCCAGCATCCCTCATAAGGGAGTGGGATGCCTGAGTGGCTGGGAAGCTGGGTGGTGACCAGTGGAGCTGAGGGACAGGATGGGGACACAGTCTGTGTCCCCTTTCAGCTCCACTCCACCGCAACAAAGGTGGCATGCCACTTACGCCTGTTTCCTCATTGGGGAGTAGCGTCCTCACATAACAGACAGGGAACTACTTCCCGGCTAAACAGCTGTTGTCAGAAGATCCAGGTGCATCAGCCAGCCCTTCCGCCCACAACTCTGCTCTCTAATTTCCACGCCATTCCCATGCTCAGTAACGAGCTGTTCAAGAGTTCTCATTCAAAAATTCTCTGTAGGTAGTTTCACAAAATATATGTGTCCACGAAACAGCAGATCACAGCGCACAGTCGGCATAACCACGTGCTCTGGGCTGCACTGAGCACTCTGCTCTCAGGGCTCCAGAGTCAAGCTGATAAACAACAGACCTGGAGATGGATCTGTGGGGTGTGTGGGGCACATGTTTAGGGCTACTTCTTGTGCAAACTGCTTAATAAGCGTGACTGCTCATTTCCTCAAATGTAATGTAAAGTCCCTGGAACAAAGTTTGATTACTTTAATTGCAGCCTGTAACCCGCCCTTCCCATCCCAAGAGCTTCCTCCTCTAATTGGGATGCAGAACACGGCACTGCGCTTGGGAGAGTGTGTGGTCTGGTGCAGAACAAATTAAATCTTATGTAATTTCAAATCTTAAAATCTTCTTAACCAATTTAACAATTTTTCTGAGTCTAGGGCCAAGCTAATGAGATACACACAAGCTCAAATGCCATTATTGAATCTTAATGCCCATGATGCAATTTCTCTATCAAGAGTTTCTTTATTAACAATCAGGAACTGAAATCTCTGGAATGGATTTTGACTCAACAGGGAACATTTGTCTAAAGATACCAACGTCTTGGTACTTTACTTTCTATGTAGAGCATATGGGGATTCTTGCAGTTTCTAAATTTTCTTTAAATTGCCATTTGAATAGCCAAGCAAACACAGTGGCAGGTAAAGAGCATCTGTAGCAAAGAGAAAAATCTACCTTCTGACAAGTTATCTGTCTGCACCAGTACTCATTGGCAGTGGTGGTGTCTCTCCTTTTAATCCACCACAGAAAAGAAGAGCCAGTGCAGGTGACTCAGGTCAATCGATACATCCGTGCTGGCAGCTGGGAAACCACTTCTCAGTTAAAACTGCAAATCCTGTTAACATCAAACTGTTTGGTTTAGATCACAATTCTTATTTCAAAAAAGCATTCACATATTTTATTAAAGAGAAAAGAACTTGTTAAGGTAAACTGTAGAAACTATACACACATATAGTAAATGTACAACTGCTTTAATGTACATGGAGGCTTTTGGAATAAGCAGGGATATAGGAATCTCAGGCTTCCCTGGTGGCTCCAATGGAGAAGAAACTGATAGCAATGCAGGAGACCCAGGTTCAATCCCTGGGTCAGAAAGTTACCCTAGAGAAGGAAATGGCAATCCACTCCAGTATTCTTGCCTGGAGAATTCCATGGACAGAGGAGCCTGGCAGGCTATATAGTCCATGAGCCCCCAAAGATTTGGACGAGTATCGTTTATTCACTTCCACTTTTTTTCCATAGGAAAATCAGGGTGCTTGAAAGGAATATTGACAACAAAAATTGTCTCCTCTGCTCAATCAGCTGTCAGTACTGACATTAATGTACTTCTTTCTAGGCACATTTTGCTGGACTATAACTATTGGAAAATGTGAGCTCTTATGTAGCATTTAAATTGAGGCTTTAAAAATGCATTCCCTTCTTAGGTCTGATTTTATTGCCTTCATTTTTTGGCTACATTTTCAAGGTGTCTTGCAGGTAGATGCTATCTTCAGTACTTTTCTTTCTCTGACTCTAATACACACAACAAACATGACAGGAACACATAATTTGAACAAAAACCACCATAACTGTCTGGTGCTCTGGTTCAAGTCAGGGCCTGGCTCCTGGGCCCGGGGCTGGGGTGGGGTGTGAGGAGCTGCTCGGGGAGTGAACTGAGTGATGACTGTCAGCTCTGGAGCCTCTCGGCAGGACAGTGGCCACTGAAGCACTGACCTGCATGTCAGTCCCGAGGGCCTCCTCCTGGATTACCAGCTGCGAGTTAGCAAGTGGAGGAGAAATAGATAGCTGAGAGGCCTGGTTCTGGGTCACACTGGCCATGGTGACTTCTGCTTTATTGACTACACCAAAGCCTTTGACTGTGTAGATCACAACAAACTGGAAAATTCTGAAAGAGATGGGAATCCCAGACCACCTTACCTGCCTCCTGAGAAACCTGTATACAGGTCAAGAAGCAACAGTCAGAACTGGACATGGAACAACAGACTGGTTCCAAATCAGGAAAGAAGTATGTCAGGGCTATATATCGTCACCCTGCTTATTTAACTTATATGCAGAATACGTCATGCTAAATGCTGGGCTGGATGAAGCACAAGCTGAAATCAAGACTGTCAGGGGAAATGTCGGTAACCTCAGATACTCAAATGACACCACACTTATGGCAGAAAGTGAAGAGGAACTAAAGAGCTTCCTGATAAAAGTGAAAGAAGAGAGTAAAAAAGTTGGCTTAAAACTCAACATTCAAAAAACTAAGATCATGACATCTGGTCCCATCACTTCATGGCAAAATGGTGGGGAAACAATGGAAACAGTGAGAGACTTTATTTTCTTAGGCTCCAAAATCACTGCAGATGGTAACTGCAGCCATGAAATTAAAAGAAGCTTGCTCCTTGGAAGAAAAGCTATGACCAACCTAGACAGCATATTAAGAAGCAGGGACATTACTTTGCCAACAAAGGTCCATCTAGTCAAAGCTATGGTTTTCCCAGTAGTCATGTAAGGATGTGAGAGCTGGACTATAAAGAAAGCTGAGCACTGAAGAATTGATGTTTTTGAACTGTGGTGTTGCAGAAGACTCTTGAGAGTCCCTTGGACAGCAAGGAGATCCAACCAGTCCATCCTAAAGGAAATAAGTTCTGAATATTCACTGGAAGGACTGATGCTGAAGCTGAAACTCTAATACTTTGGCCACCTGATGCGAAGAACTGACTCATTTGAAAAGACCCTGATGCTAGGAAAGATTGAAGGTGGGAGAAGAAGGGGACGACAGAGGATGAGATGGTTGGATGGCATCACTGACTTGATGGACATGAGTTTGAGCAAGCTTCCGGAGCTGTGATGGACAGGGAGGCCTGGCATGCTGCAGTCCATGAGGTCGCAGAGTCAGACATGACTGAGCAACTGAACTGAACTGAACTGAACTGGCTGTGGTGCTCAGATACATGTTCAAATGTTACTCTTGACATCCCTGTGAAGGTGCTCTTTCTTTCTCACAGCAGAGCCTAACCTTGCTTCTATTTAACTGTATTCCTAACTTGGGGTCCTGCAGGCATGCAGGCATGCTCACTTGGGTTATTCTCTTATTCTCCTAACTGGTGCCTCCCTTCAAATTCTTACAGCCTACTCCTAGAGGAGAACATAGGCAAAACACTCTCTGACATACATCACAGCAGGATCCTCTATGATCCACTCCCCAGAATTCTGGAAATTAAAGCAAAAATAAACAAATGGGATCTAATTAAAAGTAAAAGCTTCTGCACAACAAAGGAAAATATAAGCAAAGTGAAAAGACAGCCTTCGGAATGGGAGAAAATAATAGCAAATGAAGCAATTGAAAAACAACTAATCTCAAAAATTTACAAGCAACTTATGCAGCTCAATTCCAGAAAAATAAACAACCCAATCAGAAAATGGGCCAAAGACCTAAATAGACATTTCTCCAAAGAAGACATACGGATGGCTAACAAACACATGAAAAGATGCTCAACATCACTCATTATTAGAGAAATGCAAATCAAAACCACAATGAGGTACCACTTCATACCAGTCAGAATGGCTGCGATCCAAAAGTCTGCAAGCAATAAATGCTGGAGAGGGTGTGGAGAAAAGGGAACCCTTTTACATTNGCATGTACACTCGTGGTGAATTCATGTCAATGTTTGGCAAAAGCAATACAGTATTATAAAGTAAACTAAAGTTAAAATAAAAAAAAAAATTCTTACAGCCTGTTTTCCACTAGGAATGATCGTTTTACACAGCCTTCCTTCATGATACTCCTTGTTTGGAACCCACATCAGCTCCCTGCCAGAGCCAGCAAGGGAGAGCCCACCCATGACAAGGTCATGCAGGACTCGAGGGAATCCCTGGGCCATCCAACCCATGACAAGGTCATGCAGAAGAGTCCTGATGAGCAAGACCTCAGGACTCGACTGACCCCCTGGACCTGCTCCAGCATCTACCCCCAAACCAGAATCTGTCTAATTATTTTATGTCTTTCACCAGCTCTTCTGACATTAGCAAGGGGCTGTCCCCAACCAGAAGAGTTAACTTAGGGCTCTAGTTGATAAATCTCCTGGGCATGAAAGGAGTGTTTCAGACCCTCTGTTAGCATTCTAGCTTACTTGGCAGGTTTATCCAGACTCTTGCCACATTGTTGAGCCTATGCTTACTGCCAAGTTCTCACATCCCTTATCCACTGTGTTCCTGGGAGTGTATATAGTCAAGATGTAGAAGAAACAAGTAATAGCCTTAGTATTAGCAACATTAGACTTTGAGTTAATAAGTTCTTTCTTTGCTGTAACCCTCTGAATCTTTGCTCTATAAAAATGTAGCTCTGTACTTTAAGGGTGACACAGTCTAAGAATTTAAGAAGAAACACTTTAAGGGAAAATCATTGTTCTGGTGTTCTGGCTGACCAACCTTTATCAAAAGGAGGTCATGGAATATCAACAGGCCTCTGGAATAGAAGATGATGTACAGAGAATAAGACTTTTGCAGGAAGGAACCTGATATCGATAAAAGTTATTACTGATGGAATGTTGAGTTGACTCTGCATTTTTTCACCTTGCTGTATGTATAACACAGGGTATAAAAGCTCCGAGAAGAATAAAGTAAATGGGCCTCGCTCACCGAATAAGCTTGGTCACCCTGTGTCTCTTTCTTTATCTCTTTATCTATCTTTCTTCATTCACCAACGTCATCCATCCTGAGGATATCCCTGGACTCTGCTGAGGCTGGACCTTGGCAGCTCCCCATCTCACAAACAGTAAAATCCCACATCTTCAGTGCAGCCTGGGAAGGCCATGCACAATCTGGCCCCACATTATCTCCAATGCCGGGTCCCACTGGGCCCTCTTTCACTCAGAACCCTGCTGATTGTCACAGGCAGGCTTCCACTGCACACACATACTTTCCTTCTGCCTGGAGAAACCCTCCCCAGCCTGAATACTGACATGGTTTGCTCCTCTCCTGACCCAGGCCTCTGCTTGAATCATGCTCCTCAGAGAGGACTTCCCCAGAGCACACTCTCTGCTTCCTTCTGGTTTATTCTTCTTCACAGAGCTTCTTATTACCTGGTCATTTATTATATACGTGTCAATCTGTCTGCCTCAACTTCCTGTCTAGTATATGGGACATCTGAGTAAAAAGACTTAGCATTTTGGATCTCTCTGAAAACTTTAGATTCTAGAGTACTGCATTGTGGCGCTAAGTCACTTCAGTCATGTTCACCTCTTTGCAACCCCATGAACTGTATGTAGCCTTCCAGGCTTCTCTGTCCATGGGATTCTCCAGGCAAGAATACTGGAATGGGTGGCCATGCCCTCCTTCAGGGATCTTCCTGACCCAGGGATCAAACCCACATCTCTTGAGTCTTGCATTGACTGGCAAATTCTTCACCAATAGGACCACTGGATTGCACTATAAATGCTCAATTTTTATTACTTGAATGAAATGTACTCACTCAGGAATGAACAGATGAATGAATGAAGACTGGTATTGTCAATATTGTAGCTGACTAGACCCTGTTCCTTCCCTGGTAGCTCAGAGGTTAAAGCGTCTGCTTGTAATGCAGGAGACCTGGGTTCGATCCCTGGGTCGGGAAGATTCCCTGGAGAAGGAAATGGCAACCCTCTCCAGTATTCTTTCCTGGAGAATACCATGGACAGAGAGGAGACTGGTGGGCTACAGTCTACGGGGTCGCAAAGAGTCAGACACAACTGAGTGACTTCACTTCACTAGACCCTGTTCTCAAGGAGGATGAGTAAGAATAGACAATATATAAAAAAAAGGCAATAAAGTGACATTTGTGCAACACTAATGTCGATATTTAGAGACACAGGATGTTAGAAAATGAAAGCATTCTTTGTATTAATATCTTTGGAAACTGCAGCCCTGTAGTTCTGGGACTCTTCTCAAAGGCCGCACAGTGGGCCAATAATTTTCCACATGCCTAGTAACCCAAACAATGATGTTCCCCTGCAGTGGTGCTGTATTAGATAGAAAACAGCATGAGGATTTTTACTCAATTCATTTGAGTAACAAGAAGCAAAAAAATCCTCTTCTGAGGACCTTGTCGTTATTCCAAACAGCATTCTGGAATCTGAGATAGGACACTTACTAAAGGTCAAGATTTTTTTTAAAGTAGAAATGCTATAATAACTCAAAAGCACATTAGATGTTTCACTGGAATTATGCCAGATGTGGAAAATAAGCAGATTTGGAAGAAGCTAGGGGCAGGAGAGGTTTGGGGTGTCAGCCTCCTATGAGGCAGAGATGAGACATCTGCAGGAAGCTTAGTCACACCACCTGCTCACACACAGTTCAATGGGATTAATTCCAAACTATCCAAGTACATCCTGAGACATGCAGACTCCCCACATGTCCACACCATGAATATCCCGAAAGGGAAGAAGACAGGTGTCCAAAAGAAAGGTGAGTGCTCAACCAAGTCTGCTGTTTTCCTGGTACCACTTTTGACTCTAACCACCTGTAAATACTGGTTTGTCATTTCTGTTAATATTCACTCAACAGCTGCTCAGTATTCCAAAACTCAGGGCACCTAGAATGAAGTGAAGAGGAGAAAAAACAACTCTCTTATCTGATAGAGTTTAATTTCTAGTTGGGTGTTTAAGTCCAAATTTATTTCTTAAATTGAAGAAAGTAAGGAAAATCACTAGGCCATTCAGGTAAGACCTAAATCAAATCCCTTAGGATTATATGGTGGAAGTGACAAATAGATTCAAGATAGGTAATCTGATAGAATGCCTGAAGAACTATGGATGGAGGTTCATAACATTGTATGGGAAGTGGTGATCAAAACCATACCCAAGAGAAAGAAATGTAAAAAGGCAAAATAGTTGTTTGAGGAGGCCTAACAAATAGCTGAGAAAAGAAGAAAGGCAAAAGGCAAAGAAGAAAAGGAAAGACATACCCATCTGAATGCAGAGTTCCAAAGAATAGTAAGGAGAGATAAGAAAGCCTTTCTAAGTGAACAATGCAAAGAAATAGAGGAAAACAATAGACTGGGAAAGACTAGAGATCTCTTCAAGAAAATTAGACATACCAAGGGAACATTTCATGCAAGAATGGGGACAATAAATCACAGAAATGGTATGGATCTAGCAGAAGCAAAAGATATTAAGAAGAGGTGGCAGGAATACATAGAAGAACTATACAAAAAGATCTCAATGACCCAGATAACAGTGATGGTGTGATCACTCACCTAGGGCCAGACATCTTGGAATTCGAAATCAAGTGGCCTTAGGAAGCATCAGTACAAACAAACCTAGTGGAGGTGATGGAATTCCAGCTGAGCTATTACAAATTCTAAAAAATTATGCTGTGAAAGTACAGCACTCAATATGCCAGGAAATTTGGAAAACTCAGAAGCAGCCACAGGGCTGGAAAAGGTCAGTTTTCATTCCAATCCCAAAGAAGGACAACACCAAAGAATTTTCAAACTACCACACAATTGCACTCATTTCACATGCTAGTAAAGTAATGCTCAAAATTCTCCAAGCTACGCTTCAACAGTACACGAACTGAGAACTTCCAGATGTTCAAGAGGAAATTAGAAATGACCAGGAATGAGAGATCAAATTGCCAACATCTGCTGGATCATTGAAAAAGCAAGAGAATTCTAGAAAAACATTTAATTTTGATTCATTGACTATACTAAAGCCCTTGACTGTGTGGCTCACAACAAACTATGGACAATTCTTCAAGAGATGAGAATACCAGACCACCTTACCTGACTCCTGAGAAACTGGTATACAGGCCAAGAAGGAACAGTTAAAACCGGGCATGGAACAACAAAGGTACAATATTGGCAAAGGCTGTATATTGTCACCCCACTCATTTAGCTTATATGCAGAGTATATCATGAGAAATGCTGTGCTGGATGAAAAAACAAGCTGGAATCAAAATTACAGGGAGAAATATCAATAAACTTAGATATGCAAATGATACCACCCTTATGACAGAAAGTGAAGAGGAACTAAAGAGCCTGTTGATGAAAGTGAGAGTGAAAAAGACTGGCTTAAAACTCAACATTCAAAAAACTAAGATCATGGCATCCAGTCCCATCACTTCATAGCAAATAGATGAGGAAACAATGCAAACAGTGACAGACTTTATTTTTTTGGGCTCCAAAATCACAGCAGATGGTGACTGCAGCCATGAAATTAAAAGACGCTTACTCCTTGGAAGAAAAGTTTGGGCCAACCTAGATAGTATATTCAAAAGCAGAGACATTACTTTGCCGACTGAGGTCCGTCTAGTCAAGGCTATGGTTTTTCCTGTGGTCATGTATGGATGTGAGAGTTGGACTGTGAAGAAGGCTGAGTGCCGAAGAATTGATGCGTTTGAACTATGGTGTTGGAGAAGACTCTTGAGGGTCCCTTGGACTGCAAGGAGATCCAACCAGTCCATTCTGAAGGAAATCAACCCTGGGATTTCTCTGGAAGGAATGATGCTAAAGCTGAAGCTCCAGTACTTTGGACACCTCATGCAAAGAGTTGACTCATTGGAAAAGACTCTGATGCTGGGAGAGAATGGGGGCAGGAGGAGAAGGGGACGACCCAGGATGAGATGGCTGGATGGCATCACAGACTCGACGGACATGAGTCTGAGTGAACTCCGGGAGATGGTGAGGGGAGGCCTGGCGTGCTGCGATTCATGGGGTCGCAAAGAGTCGGACACGACTGAGCGACTGAACTGAAACTGAAAACCAAAGTCTCTGCAGATGGTGACTACAGCCATGAAGTTAAAAGATGCTTGCTCCTTGGAAGAAAAGCTATGGCCAACCTTGACAGTGTATTAAAAAGCAGAGACATTACTTTGCCAACAAAAGTCTGTCTAGTCAAAGCTATGGCTTTTCTATTAGTCATGTATGGATGTGAGAGTTGGACCATAAAGAAGGCTGAGCACCAAAGAATTTATGCTTTGGAACCGTGGTTTTGCAGAAGACTCTTGAGAGTCCCTTGGACTGCAAAGAGATGAAACCAGTCAATCCTAAAGGAAATCAGTCCTGAAGATTCATTGGAAAGACTGATGCTAAAGCTGAACCCCCAATACTTTGGTCACCCGATGTGAAGAGCTGACTCATTAAAATTGAAGGCAGGAGGCGAAGGGGACGTTAGAGGATAAGATGGTTGGATGGCATCATCAACTCAATGGACATGAGTTTGAGTAAGCTCCAGGCATTGGTGATGGACACGGAAGATTAGAATGCTGTAGTCCATGGGATTACAAAGAGTCAGAAACAACCAAGTGACTGAACTGAACTGAACTGAAACATTGAGTTTTACTATTTTGCTCTCCTAAAATAGCCTTGCAAAGCAAAATATCAAACAGCACCAGAATCTATCTTCTTGGTCAAATTGTTCACATTTGGAATTATATGTTATATCTTCCTAGTAAATAGATTAAACCTTAGGACACATCCTTGATCTATCAACAGGAAAAGGGTAAAATACTGTCCTTAATTTAAAAAGAAGAGACACTAAAAATTTATTTTTAACAACATATAATTTGAAATGCTCGGGTGGTAATTAAAAGTTAAATTACTAGGAATAAGACTGAAGTGTTAAGTTCATTAACTTCTGAAATAACCAAAGTAGCCTTATGTTTCAATGTCATTTAATTGTGTAACTAGAAATCACTCTGTTAATCTTAATCGTGAATTTAATTCTCCAGTTGACTTTAAGCAACACATTTTATAACTCTGCACACAAAATGTATCACTTGAAATCTTCAATGTTTTTGAACTTCTGAGTCCCCAGAGAGTTCAGTTGTCATGAAATGATCTGTTTAATTCACTGCACATCTAATATGTGCAAGTGTAGAGATTTTGGTTTGTCAGTTTGAAAAGATAATCAAGGACTGGTATAAAGAAGTAAAGTTTTTCAGTATCATGAATATGACTTTAGCTTTGGTGAAACAGTGTGAATCACTGATCCTCTAATTAAACCAGTAAACTAACAAATTGATGGCATGCCATTTAGAAATATGGGAAGCATTTTTGTTACTTGAGTAGGTTATTTTCCTCTTTAGAAAAACCGATTCAAAATATGGGAGGATGGTTTGTATTTAGAAAATACGACAAATCCAGTGTTGCTTAGTCTCTGAGTTGGTACCGACTCTTTGCACCCCCATGGGCTTCAGCACGTCATGCTGGAGCCTGTTTAATATTAATGTATCAATGTGAATTCATTGCTGTTTGTAAGTGCTCCATGCTAATGTACCAGGTTAATATGGGAATACTAGGTGCAGGGGAGTATGGAACTTTGTGCTATAAGTCTTTCTGTAAGTCCAACTTGGTATTGTTCATGGGGTTCTCACAGTATGAAAAGGCAAAAAGATAGGATGATAAGATACTGAAAGAGGAACTCCCCAGGTCAGTAGGTGCCCAATATGCTTCTGGAGATCAGTGGAGAAATAAATCCAGAAAGAATGAAGAGACGGAGCCAAAGCAAAAACACCTAGTTGTGGACGTGACTGGTGATGGAAGTAAAGTCTGATGCTGTAAGAGCAATATTGCACAGGAACCTGGAATGTTAGGTCCAAAAACCATGGCAAATTGAAAGTGGTCAAACAGGATGGCAAGAGTGAACATCGACCTTTTAGGAATCAGCGAACTAAAATGTACCAGAATGGGTGAATTTAACTTAGACGACCATTATATCTACCACTGTGGGCAAGAATCCCTTAGAAGAAATGGCGTAGCCATAATAGTCAACAAAACAGTCTGAAATGAAGAACTTGGATGCAATCTCAAAAATGATAGAATGATCTCTGTTTGTTTCCAGGGAAACCATTCAATACCACAGTAATCCAAGTCTATGCCCTGAAGAGTAATGCTGAAGAAGTTGAAGTTGAATGGTTCTATGAAGACCTACAAGAACTAACACCCAAAAATGATGACCTTTTCATTACAGGGGACTGGAATGGCAAAGGAGAAAGTCAAGAAATACCTGGAGTAACAGGAAAATTTGGCCTTGGAGTACAGAATGAAGCAAGGCAAAGGCTAATAGTTTTGCCAAGAGAATGCACTGGTCATAGCAAATACCCTCTTCCAACAACACAAGAGAAAACTCTACACATGGGCATCACTGATGGTCAATACCAAAATCAGACTGATTATATTCTTTGCAGCCAAAGATGGAGAAGCTCTATACAGTCAGTAAAACAAGACTGGGAGCTGGCTGTGGCTCAGATTATGAACTCCTTATTGCTAAATTCAGACTTAAACTGAAGAAAGGAAGGAAAATCACTAGACCATTCAGATATGCCCTAAATCAAATCCCTTATGATTATACAGTGGAAGTGACAAATAGATTCAAGGGATTAGATCTGATAGAGTTCTTGAAGAACTGTGGATGGAGGTTCATTACAAGAGAAATACAAAAAGGCAAAATGGTTGTTGGAGGAGGCCTTACAAATAGCTGCAAAAAGAAGAGAAGTGAAAGGCAAAGGAGAAAAGGAAAGATATACCCATTTGAATGCAAAATTCCAAAGAATAGCAAGGAGAGATAATTGATATCAAAGATATATAGAGGAAAACAACAGAATGGGAAAGACTAGAGATCTCTTAAAAAATTAGAGATATCAATGGAACATTTCATGCAAAGATGGGCACAATAAAGGACAGAAATTGTATGGAGCTAACAGAAGCAGAAGATATTAAGAAAAAGTGTCAAGAATACACAGAAGATCTATACAAAAAAGATCTCCATGACCCAGATAATCATGATGATGTGATCACTCACCTAGAGCCAGACATCCTGGAATGCAAAGTCAAGTGGGCCTTAGGAAGCATCAGTATGAACAAACCTAGTAGAGGTGATGGAATTCCAGTTAAGCTATTTCAAATACTAAAAGATGATGTTGTTAAAATGTTGCACTCAATATGCCAGTAAATTTGGAAAACTCAGAAGTAACCACAGGACTGGAAAAGGCCAGTTTTCATTCCAATCCCAAAGAAAGGCAATGCCAAAGAATGCTCAGTCTACCACACAATTGCACTCATCTCACATGCTAGCAAAGTAAGGCTCAAAATTCTCCAAGTCAAGCTTCAATAGTATGTGAACTAAGAATTTCCAGATGTTCAAGCTGGATTTAGAAAAGGCAGAGAAACAAGATATCAAATTTCCAACATCCATTGGATCATCAAAAAAGCGAGAGAGTTCCAGAAAAACATCTACTTCTGCTTTATTGACTATGCCAAAGTTTTGACTGTGTGGATCACAATAAACTGTGGAAAATTCTGAAAGAAATGGGAATACCAGACCACCTGACATGCCTCCTGAGAAATATATAAGCCGGTCAAGAAGCAACAGCTAGAACTGGACATGGAACAACAGACTGATTCAAAATTGGGAAAGTAGTACATCAAGGATGTATATTGTCACCCTGCTTATTTAACTCATATGCAGAGTACATCATGAGAAATGCATGGGCTGGATGAAGCACAGGCTGAAATCATCAGATATGCAGATGACACCACACTTATGGCAGAGAGTAAAGAAAAACTAAAGAGCCTCTTGATGATAGTGAAAGAGGAGAGTCAAAAAGTTGGCTTAAAACTCAACATTCAGTTTTGATCATGGCAACTGGTCCCATCACTTCGTGGCAAATAGATGGGGAAACAATGGAAATGGTGAGAGACTTTATTTTCTTGGGCTCCAAAATCACTGCAGATGGTGACTGCAGCCATGAAATTAAAAGAAGCTTGCTCCTTGGAAGAAAAGCTATAACCAACCTAGGTAGCATATTAAAAAGCAGAGATGTTACTTTGCCCAACAAAGGTCCATCTAATCAAAGCTATGGTTTTTCCTGTAGTCGTGTATGGATCTCAGAGTTTGACTATAAAGAAAGTTGAGTGCCGAAGAATTGATGCTTTTGAACTGTGGTGTTGGAGAAGACTCTTGAGAGTCCCTTGGACTGTAAGGAGATCCAACCAGTCCATCCTAAAGGAGATCAGTCCTGGGTGTTCATTTTAAGGACTGATGCTGAAGCTGAAACTCCAATACTTTGGCTACCTGATACAAGGACTGACTTATTTGAAAAGACCCTGATGCTGGGAATGATTGAAGGTGGGAGGAGAAGGGGACGACAGAGGATAAGATGGTTGGACGGCATCACCAACTCGATGGACATGAGTTTGAGTAAGCTCTGGCATTTGGTGATGGACAGGGAGGCCTGCCATACTCCAGTCCATTGGGTCACAAAGAGTCAGATATGACTGAGTGACTGAACTTAAATGAACTGAACACTGTGCTAAAATTTCAAACTTATTAAACACACAAAAGATACACAGTCAGACCTTGTTGCTGTGAAGGATTGAAAGCAGGAGAAGAAGGGGACGACAGAGGATGAGATGGTTGGATGGCATCACCAACTCAATGGACATGAGTTTGAGCAAACTCCAGGAGATGGTAAAAGACAGGGAAGCATGGCATACACGGCTGAGCAACTGAACAACAGATTATCACACTTTCATCAAGAAAACAAACTTTCACAATTAGGAAGAGCTTGGGAAATACAGTAATTCTGTGTCCTTCTTGAAAGAAAAAAAATTTCTTGGCAATTGAAAGCATTCAATTGATACCTGAGTTATCAAAATAAATATATCACAAATTTAAAACTATGCTAAAAAGGTAATAAAAGCTGGTGAGCACTGAATCCATACCAAAGAAAAACTAGCATCAAAGACCTTGAAACTCATGTTTACAGAAAAAAATGTTAATTAACACTATAGAAATGCAATGTTTAAAACTTAGAAACTATCTCCTTTATGCTATGCTTTCCAAGTAAATACAAGCAAACATATAACAATCATGTGGAATAAGATGGTAAAACGCTGAGTTTATCCTAGCTGACAAATTTGGTTTACTTATTCATTTAGATATACAGTGAATAAGTAGACAAATATTCTGGTAAAATTCATCAAGTTGGTTTTCAAAAATATTAATTAGAAATTTTACAATACTCTTCTCAGACTTACTTTCTTTTAATACCAAGAAGCAGCAATAACATACTGAAAACTGAGCATCTTTAAAGAAGTATGCTAATTTCATTGATTTCTTTTGAGGTTTTTACTTGGCTTTTTCCTCACTCTTACTAATTTTATTAAGTACTCATGCTTCATAATTTATTTAGGTGAAGAACCTTGATTTTCTGCATACTCAGTAAGTTTCAATAAACATGGATTGATTTGTTGCCTGAAACTTAGCTCTGAGAAACAATTTGAAAGTAGTCAACTCTCTCATGCTCCACTCATCAGTTCAGCTCAGTCCAGCCGCTCAGTCGTGTCCAACTCTTTGCAACCCCATGAATCGCAGCACGCCAGGCCTCCCTGTCCATCACCAACTCCAGGAGTTCACTCAGACTCACGTCCATCAAGTCGGTGATGCCATCCACCCATTTCATCCTCGGTCGTCCCCTTCTCCTCCTGCCTCCAACCTCTCCCAGCATCAGAGTCTTTTCCAATGAGTCAACTCTTTGCATGAGGTGGCCAAAGTACCAGAGTTTCAGCTTTAGCATTATTCCTTCCAGAGAAATCCCAGGGCTGATCTCCTTCAGAATGGACTGGTTGGATCTCTCCATTCATACCCCTACTAAATTATGATGTGGACTAAGCTAGTTTTTATAACTATAACTTTGTAACAGTGACAAGGGTGATCCCTGAGAGGACTTCAAAACTGTTACACATGTTCCTGAAATTCCTACAGCAAAACACAGCAGTCTAATGACCCTCAGCCACTCCCCCAGAGATTAAATATTAAAAATGTAATCAAGACAAGACCATAAATATTTACCTCATCTGACAGACTGTGGCTTACTATTTGTTTTCCCAGATGTGTAACTATGTTGATTCAATTTTTGTTGTTGTTGTTCAGTCACCAAGTCATGCCCAATTCTTCCCAACCCCATGGACTGCAATATGCCAGGCTTCCCTGTCCTTCACCATCTCCCAGGGTTTGCCCAAGTTCATGCCCAAATTTGATTACATTAGTTCTGTATTTTTCCCTATTCATTTTTTCATTATTTTTTCTCACTGGTTCCCTTACTTCAGGTTTGAGATTATTGATAGGGTCTATTAATGTGTTCCCAGAAGATTTATATAATTGAAATTATTTGACAAATAAGCAACTCATAACTGCTCTAGAATTTCCCTTTGAATCTATGTGCAAATTTTTGTATATCTGAACAAGTCCTTGTTTATTATTCACAATAAGTTAAATCAATAGGAGTTCTGAACAGATTTTCATTCCAATTAGACAGACTCATTATAATACTTCTAGTCAGGCAGAAAGTACATTTCAAGGTCAAAGGTCAAAGACAAGGGAAGAGAAAGTAAAAAACAATAAAAAAAATCTTT
>SJYQ01014760.1:234085-301620 GCA_006410935.1 Redunca redunca
TTGCAATTTCAGAAGTGAAGAGCTGGAAATGAGTAGTTTTCAGGTAAAGCAACTCCTTGTCTTTGGGAAATATTATATTCAGTTATTACACAATCATATTTTCTTCTAAATTCTAGAGAAAGAATAATTCATAAAGTTAACTTTTGTTAGCTACATAGATGCCAAGTAGGTTTCTTTCAGTGTGATCAATAAGATTAAAACAGGATAATTAGTAAAATTGAAATTTTAAATAAAATAAATAATAAAATATAAATAATTAATGAAAATTTTATTAATCTAGATGATATTCTTGCCTAGAGTATCCTGTGGACAGAGGAGCCTGGTGGGCTGCTTTCCATAGGGTCGCACAGAGTCGGGCATGACTGAAGCAATTTAGCATGCATACACGCATTGGAGAAGGAAATGGCATCCCACTCCAGTATTCTTGCCTTCAGTATCCCAGGGACGGAGGAGCCTGATGGGCTGCCATCTATGGGGTCACACAGAATCAGACACAACTGAAGCAACTTAGCAGCAGCAGCAGCAGATCATATTTAGGTGCCTTCCATAACAATCAAAACAGGATAGTTTCACAGACATAGTATCTTCTTGGACAATAATTATATAATTCTGAAATGGGACTTGTGAAAAGTTTGTAGGATAGTCCCTCCTCCTAACAAAATAAATACATAAATAAATGACCTTTTATATGAACATAGGACTATATTATCTAATTGCTTAACAGTGTTTTTAATTCTACTTAGTATCATCTATCAGATTCATTTTCAGTTTCATTCAAAATAGACTAAAGTCATGTGGATCTGCCTTAATTTAGATAAAGAATCATTCATCTTCTGATTTATCTTGAAAAATATATATGACTTCTCATATATTTGAAAAAGTTCCTATAATCCAATATAACTAAAACTTGAGGAGATAAGAGAATGTTAAACCCTTACTGGATATATAACCTATTTTCACCTTTTCTTCTAAGGAGGAAGCATCTTTTAATTTCATGGCTACAGTCACCATCTGAAGTGATTTTGGAGCCCAAGAAAATAAAGTCTGTCATTATTTCCATTGTTTCCCCATTTGCCATGAAGTGATGTGACTGGATGCCATGATCTTCATTTAAGACAAATCTAGACAGCTTATTAAAAAGCAGAGACATTACTTTGCCAGCAAAGGTCCATATAGTCAAAACTGGCTTTTCCAGTAGTCATGTATGGATTTGAGAGTTGGACTATAAGGAAGACTGAGCACTGAAGAACCGATGCTTTTGAATTGTGGTGCTGGAGAAGAACCTTGAGAGTCCCTTGGACTGCAAGGGACAATCCCACTGCTGGGCATACACACCGAGGAAACCAGAATTGAAACAGACACGTATACCCCGATGTTCATTGCAGCACTGTTTACAATAACCAGGACATGGAAGCAACCTAGATGTCCATCCGCAGACTAATGGATAAGAAAGCTGTGGTACATATACACAATGGAGTATTACTCAGCCATTAAAAAGAATACATTTGAATCAGTTCTAATGAGGTGAAAATGAAACTGGAGCCTATTATACAGAGTGAAGTAAGTCAGAAAGAAAAACACCAATACAGTATAGTAGCACACATATATGGAACTTAGAAAGACGGTAATGATAATCCTATATGCGAGACAGCAAAAGAGACACAGATATATAGAACAGTCTTTTGGACTCTGTGGGAGAAGGCAAGAGTGGGATGATTTGAGAGAATAGCATTGAAACATGTATATTATCATATGTGAAACAGATCGCCAGTCCAGGTTCAATGCATGAGACAGGATGCTCAGGGCTGGTGCACTGGGATGACCCAGAGGGATGGGATGGGGAGGGCAGTCGGAGGGGGTTTCAGGATGGGGAACATATGTACACCCATGGCTGATTCATGTCAATGTATGGCAAAAACCACTACAATATTGTAAAGTAATTAGCCTCCAATTAAAATAAATAAATTAAAAAAGAAAGATTAAACCAGTCAATCCTGAAGGAAATCAACCCTAAATATTCGTTGGAAGGACTGATGCTGAAGCTGAAGCTCCAATACTTAGGCTACTTAATGCAAAGAGTCGACTCATTGGAAAAGACCCTGATGCTAGGAAAGGTTGAAGGCAGGAAAAGGGGACAACAGAGGATGAGGTGGTTGGATGGCATCACCAACTCAATGGACCTGAGTCTGAGCAAGCTCCAGGAGATAGTGAAGGACAGGGAGGCCTGGAGTGCTGCAGTCCATGGGGACACAAAGAGTCGGACATGACTAAGTGACTGAACAACATTTTCACCTTAGATGTTCTATAAAAATTGTATTTCTGTGAAAGACATTTTCTAGCTTATCATAATTTGTACATCACATATATTTGAACCAAAGTTTTATTACTTTTATTCTCTCTCACTCACATTTTACCTCCAGTTAATGGAGCAATGCTGAAAAACACACCCATAAACTAACCTCCTCCTCCCCGACCTTTCCTGCTCACCCTTTATCAGGCATCATCACACTGTTCACCAGGATGATTGTACAAGCCTTTTAACTGTTCTTCAAAATTGGACTTCTCCACCATGGAGCCAGTTCCTCTGACCAAAAGGAAGTTGTGGAAACATTTTGGTATGACCGGGACAACCTGGAGCTCATACTCAGTCATGGCTCCCCTCGCACCCATCTCAGCAGCATCCTTGTAGCAGACGCCAAGTCCCTGGGTGACTCCGAGCCTTGTGGGATGCCCTCCCGGGCCTCTGCAAGTCATCTCTGACTACCTGCCTCCTCATTTTTCATCTTGTTCCCTCCGTACAACCATCTGCTTCCTTGCGTGGCTCAGACACTCCTACAATGAATTTACTCGAGGGCCCTGCCGTGGCTGTTCCCAGAACAGAAAATACTCTTCATCTGCACCGTTAGCCCTCACACTTTCTACATGCTTCTGTTTAAATGTGGTCTTCAGGAGACCTACACTGACCTTTGTGTTTGAAGTTGTAACCTGCATCTGTCTGCGTTCAACATTTCTCACCCTCCCAAATCTCATGATGCTGATCAACTTTCAGTCTTCTCCTGAGCTGGTAATATTAGCTAACATCCTATACATCCTTTTGTATTACAGTTATAATTTGCTTTCTGTCTTTGCTGAGTAGGAATTATTTTTCTGTTTTAGTCATTGATGTCCCTCAGCACTTTGTGTGTCTGGCACACAGTGGGTACCATATAGATAGTTGGGATGAAGCAATGACCAGGTAGGTATTCTTTGAAGAACTTCTATTAGAGCTTTTGTTCTTCAGAAACCATCTGAGCCATCTTGGGTTAAGTATTTGCATGAGGCTCTTTCTGTGAAACTATGTAATTATATTCTGAAGGCTGCTTTTATTTTCCTCAAAGCCCTTATCACATAACATGACTCCCTAAGAATTATTCCTTAAAAATATGCTAAGCTATTCTAAACTTCAGCACACTAATCATCCTCCATGTTGATGCAAGTTCTATCTCACTCCAAGAAAAGTTTGACATGCTTCATTAGTTTTCATTATGGAAAATTTGAATAAACATTATCATTTAAAAAATGCATAGAATTAAAAGTTGCATAGTTTAAGTGGCACACAGTATATATATAAAATCACTTTAGTGGTCAAGCTCAAGGCTCTGGCCCTGATGTCTGGGGCTGGCATGCACGGTCCACAGAGCAAGCAGTGAGAGGGGACATGGAAGGATGGATAGGAAGCAGGAGCAAGCTGTGCCTGCTGTATGAGCCAGACTCACAGGAAAGGCGAGAACACATGCCAGTTCTTACCATATATGATCTTGGTGGGACGGGGACCTTGCAGAGTAGGGGCTCTTTGTCACGGAGCCATGTACACTAACCTACCCAGGGAAACCAAGAAGCTGGAAGGGGGCCCAAGGGAATACACACAGCACTTGTGGCCTCTCCTGTGTCCATCAGCCTCCCACAGGAAGACCCCTGTGTACCCCCTAACCCAGCCAGAAACACACAGGAAGGACTGTTCTGGGCAGGGCAGTGCAGCTTTGCCTCAACCAGGCAACGTTCGAGAAAGACATTGCAGTGGGCACCTGTTTGACAAATGGAGGATATTATAACCAAGTACGAATATTATACACCTTAACTCAAACCGTGCCATGCCTCCAGAGAATCTTAGTCATAGGATGTTCAGAGTCAAAACGCTTAGGAAGTAAACTCCTGTACAAATAGATTCCACAGTTAAGCTTCGCTGAATCATCCTGATGAAAGAAAACTGAATTATACCTTCATTTTTTAGCCCACAATCTAATTCTTAGAAAGCAATCTATGTAGGTATGAAATAAACCCTCAACTATAATCAGCTAACAAAAACAGCTCAAAAACTTAGAGCTGATTAAAATGATGTCACTGCTATTCATTATCAGAAAGCCTTTCAGACTTTAACTGGATGCCAAAGGAAAATATTTGTTAGTGATTTTAAAAAGAAGTGGAGAAAAAAGCTACTATGAATTTGATATAAGCACAAAAACTTCCTGAGCTCTGGGTAAACATAAGAAATATGGTGCATTAAAATGGAAAGTTATACTGTTTGTAGTTCTTCGGTAAATGTCACTACTATTATTCTTGCAGTTTGTTGGCATAATAATGGATCTTCAGAAAAGATTAGGGATGAAATACCAAAAGCTGGCACATTTTTAGTAATATTTTCCATTTCTCACATGCTTCTGTAATCTCTTTCCCTAATCATCTTTGCAGGGACAACGTGATTCCAGTTAATCACCCAACCCCAGCACTCATTGTTACCGGGAACTCAGGGCATAGTATCTCATGCTTCCTCTCAGAAGAATAACCAGGTTCATCTATTTCTCTGACTCTGAGTGTTTCTAAGTGTCAGTAATAGGCGACAAGAGCATATTTAGAGAACTTGCACCATATTCCAACTACGCCCAGAGGCGGTGCAAACAGCCGAGCCGTGATAGTCTCATAACTCACAGGGCATGGCTGCGACTTTGTGTCTCCACAGTCTCCCCTCACCGCACACCAGGGCACAGCAGCTTTCCTTTCCACACTCTCCCTTCTCCGTGACTCGCATAACCAACTAAGCCCAGCAAGTCTTCCTCAACACTACGTGCCTTCGTGATTCAGTTCAGATGCTCACTAACCTGTTATTATGCCCAAACACAGTGCAAAGTACTGAGTGTGAGGCCCAGAGCAGAGGACGTGCCCCCTCCCTCACTGAGCGTGCGGGACAGAGAGCTCTTACATCCGTCTCAACTCCCTTCTTTCACAGACCATGCAAATCCTCAGCTCCCTGGATTTCAAAAGCTTGAACACAGGACCACTCTGCACCCAGACTCAACTGGCTTTCTGGTGGTTGATTCACAAGGTAACTGTTACTTGTTAAAGTAACTTCTCCTTCTTCTATTTCTTGATCCTTTCTATTTTTAATCTAGAATTAGACTGAGAGCTTTGATGATATGTGTTCTTATCAGATTGCATGTTTTCTATCCGCCCCATTGAGCCACTTACTGACTTTTAGCAATCTAAGGGGTACAATTCCTCACTTGGCATTCAATGCCTTCTAAAATCTAGCCTGGATTTTATCTGACAATGTTACCACATAGAACTCTTGATTTGAAAGAAATGGGCTGATTGGGTTTTGCCATCTTGTTTCTGTCAACCTGAACTTTCTCCTATTACTAATTTATATTTATAAAAATCTTCCTGCTTTTAAAGATTGTTGTTTGTCAGTTAGTCACTAAGTCGTGTCTGACTCTTGGGAATCCATGGTCTGTAGCCTGCCAGACTCCTCTGTCCATGGAATTCTCCAGGCAAGAATACTGGAGTGGGTTGCCATGTTCTTCTCCAGGGGATCTTCCCAACTCAGGGATCCTTCAATAGCAGGGGGATTCTTTACTGCTGAGCCACCTGAGAAGTAATCTTTAAAGATTACTGCCTGCGTTCTGTGGCCTTTTCCAAAAAGCACTGCCATCACCCTCTTCTGCTTGCACACATCTTTTAGGTAATGGGCACTTTCTGCCCTATGCCAAAATCATTTGTGTGCATCTCATTTTCTTACTAACTCTGGAATCCTCAGAGGCAACAGCTGCATATGTATGGTTATTGTTCTTTTTTCTTGTTTCAAATTATGTTTACTATATGCAAGCTATAATATAAGGTAAAATACTAAAAGTTTGTACATATTTATACTGATTTACAGTACAGGGTTGTGTACATAAATCCAACTGTCCTATTGTGTGACCCTATGGGACTTACTCAAATGTAATTCTTTCTGCATGCAGATTTTGTGTGTATGTATGCTTTAAAAAACTTCATTTTGAGTAAATTATAGACTGACATGCAGTTGTGAGAATTAACACAAACAGATCCAGTGAAATCTTCACAATTTCACCCAGTGGCAGCACCATGGGAACCTAGTACAACATGGAAACCAGAATTATGACATTGGCATAGCCCACCAACTTTGTCTACACTTCCTCATCTCTGTTTGCATCAGTGTGTTTCTGTGTGGATTTAACTGCATTATTATTATTACGCTGGCGGTGCAGCCACAACCACAGGTGAGACAGGGCCGAGTCCAGGGTGCAAAGATTGCTCCCATTTCCCTTTGCGCTCACCCCATTTCCCTCTGCCTCCTTGATAACAGCTGGGAGCCACAAATGTTCTCAACTTCTGTAATTCTGTCACTTCACAATGGTCTATGAAAAGAATCATACATTACGTGACCTTCTGAGAAGGACTGTATTCACTCAGCATGATTCCTTTGGGGTTCTCCTGTTCTGCTGTGTTTCAGTATCCTATTTCTTCTCCCCACTAACTAGTACTCCACAGCTTGTATGCACTGTTGTTTTTTCAGTACTTCATCCACTAAAGGCAATCAAGGGAGTGTCCTTATTTGACTATTACAAGTAAAGAAAGCTGCTGTGACACTTATCATCAGGTTTCTATGTGACCACAGCTCTCCATTTCTCTGGGATAAATGCCCAACAGTGCAATTGGGGGGTTGTATAAACATACATTTAGTTTTGTAAGAACCTGACAAATTGCTCTCCACAATGACTGTACCCTTTATGTCTCCATCATTGATGAACACATGATGGAGATGCTTTTCTGTATCTTCACCAGCATTTGATGTGGTCCCTGTATTTCAGCCATTCTGATAGGTGTGTGGTGACATGTCACTGTGAGTCTGATCCTCATTTACCTGCTGACTCATGACAGCGGACATTCTGTAGGTGCTGACTTGTCATCTGTACGTCCTCTTCAGGGAAAGTTTCTTCATATCTCTTGCCCATTTTAGACGTGGGTTTTTTTAAACAACTGTTAAGTCTGAGAGTTTTATTATATTCCAGATTTTTTTTTTTATCCTTTGCAGATATTTGTTTCCAGCCTGCAGCTTGTCTCTTCATCCTCTTAGGTTTTTTGCAAAGTAAATATTTTGAATTTTAGTGGATTCTTCCTTTTATGGATCATGCTTTTGTTGCTAGGACTAAGAATTCTTGGCCCAGTTCTAGATATCAAAGATACTCTCTTTTAATTTTTCTTTTAAGTTTTATAGTTTTACGTTTTATGTTTGAAATCTGTGATTCATTTTGAGTTAGTTTTTGTGTAAGGTGTGAGGTTTAGTCCATTTTTCTTTATCCATATCTAGCTGCTCAAATAGCAGTTGATGAAAAGTTTATCCTATTCCAATNTTTTATAGTTTTACGTTTTATGTTTGAAATCTGTGATTCATTTTGAGTTAGTTTTTGTGTAAGGTGTGAGGTTTAGTCCATTTTTCTTTATCCATATCTAGCTGCTCAAATAGCAGTTGATGAAAAGTTTATCCTATTCCAATAAATTATTTCCATACAGTTTTCAAAGTGAGCTGGGCATAGTTTATGCATCTATTTCTGGGTTTCTACGGCACTGTGTTCCCTGATATGTGCTCCTCTCCCGCCACCAGCGGCACTCTGCCTGGATCACTTTGGCTGCATATTAAGGCCCGATTTTGCACAGAATGATGCTTTTAAATATGTCATTGGAAAATAGGTATAGTTTTTTTCTCTTCATTTCCAATATGTATGGCATTTATCTCCTAGTACTCTTGAATAAGAGCTTCCCTGGTGGCTCATTGGTAAAGAACCTGGCTGCAATGCAGGAGCCGCAGGAGACTTGGGTTTGATCCCCGGATTGGGAAGATCCCCTGGAGGAGGGCATGGCAACCCACTGCAGTATTCTTGCTTGGAGAAACCCCATGCACAGAGGAGCCTGGTGGGCTACAGTCCACATGCATACACACACTGTTTCAAGTGTTGAGAAGGACAGTCTTGCCTGGCTTATGATCTTCGGGAACGCCTTCATTCTATCACTGTAACTTGACCGTCTGTTATAGTATCACTGTATCTTTTGCAGATGTTCTCTGTCAATTAAGTTTCCATTTATTCCTAAATTGTAGAGAGAGTTTTCATGAGTGAGTGCTGGATTTTCTCAAATATGTTTTCTGTACCAGTTTAATTCTATTATGGTCTCAGTATAGACATTGTGGGTTGTTAGTGTTTTAAATGTCAAGGTAGATTTTTGGCTGAGGAACAAATTTTTCTTCACAGCCTCAGAAGAGACTAATCAACTCTACTGACACCTTGACTTTTTTCTTAAGCCACCCAGTCTATAATTCTGAGTTAGGACAGCCCTAGACAATATACATGATGACAGATTAGAAAGTGCTACAATATCCTTCGGAAATTAGTTCAAAACACTAGTCAGTAGTAAGCTGATGTATTTACAAGATGAATTAGAGAGAAAGAAGCTTCTAGATATAAGGAAGCCAGATAAGTGGTGAGAATAATAATCATGGCTAAAGGTGATAAATACCTCTGCTCCATTCTAAAAATAAAAATAAAAGTCTGACCTTGTAATTACAAGTGACCCTGATGAAAAAGAAAACCATGGGTTTTTAAAGACTAATTGTGGATGCAGAGATGGCTCTGCTCTGTGATGAGCTCAGATATAACGAGGTCAGTTAAAAAGGACAGAAGGGCCATCAAACAAACCACAACAAATAGAGTCACATAGATGAGTAACATCAGGATGGTTACCATTGAGACTGAAGTGAGTTGAATGAAAATTACTAGATGGTGACAAAAATGCTTGGAGCACAAAAGTGAGAATGAAAGAGACCACCAAGCCCAGCAGCAGAATCTCACAGAACAGAACACCTAGTCAGCCCTTGGCTTCCATTCCCATTCATCTCTTTTCAGTCTTGACATCACTAAGAGGAAATCCAGGTCTGCAGCTGGAGAAGACATTGTGAGAAATTACGTGGGGGACTTCTGAGCCAATTACAGACCAAACCTTAGAGAGAACTTTAAGATTGTCCTTCTCAACACTCAAAACAGTGTGTGCACGTGTGCTAAGTCGCCTCAGTTGTGCTCAACTCTTTGCACCCCTATGGACTGTTGGCCACCAGGCTCCTCTGTCCATGGGGATTCTCCAGGCAAGAATACTGCATGTCTTTGAGCGATCTTCAGTGATCTTTGCACTTCCAGGAAGGGTACAGAGAAAAAGGTGGTCCCACATGGCATGGAGCCCGTAAGGAGTGTGTTCTTTGCTAGAAGATGCTTTGTGTTGGCTGCAAATACAGGCTTTGAGGTTTATTGCCAAATTTTCCCTTGGCACCCCCTTTTAATTACTTGATAAATCCAGGCAGGTTATTTAACTATCATGTCATATTTTTATTTTTAAAATAAAAATAGACTTTGCAAAACAGTGAAAACATATATAGCACAGGGCAAATACCAGACAAAATAGCTGTTGATAATATCACACCAGCATGACCCCATGTTCATTTCCAGTGATTCAGCCTTTCTTTTTTTTTTTAATTGAAGGATAATTCCTTTACAGAATTTTGTTGTTTTCTGTCTAACCTCAACATGAATCAGCCATCAGTTCAGTTCAGTTCAGTTGCTCAGTTGTGTCCGACTCTTTGCGACCCTGTGAATCGCAGCACACCAGACCTCCCTGTCCATCACCAACTCCCGGAGTTCACTCAGATTCATATCCACTGAGTCGGTGATGCCATCCAGCCATTTCATCCTCTGTCATCCCCCCTCCTCCTGCCCCCAATCCCTCCCAGCATCAGAGTCTTTTCCAGTGAGTCAACTCTTCACATGAGGTGGTCAAAGTACTGGAGTTTCAGCTTTAGCATCAGTCCTTCCAAGGAACACCCAGGACTGATATCCTTTAGAATGGACTGGTTGGATCTCCTTGCAGTCCAAGGGACTCTCAAGAGTCTTCTCCAACACCATAGTTCAAAAGCATCAATTCTTTGGCGCTCAGCTTTCTTCACAGTCCAACTGTCACATCCATCCCTTCCCTTTTGAACCTCCTTCCCATCTTCCTCCTCATCACACCCCTCTAGGTTGATTCAGAGCTCTTATTTGAGTTTCCTGGCCCATACAGCAAATTCCCATTGGCTATCTATTTTACATATGGTGATGTAAGTTTCCATGTTACTCTTTCCATAAATCTCACTCTCTTCTCCCCTTTCCCCATGTCCATAAGTCTGTTCTCTATGTCTGTTTCTCCACTGTTACCCTGTAAACAAATTCTTCAGTACCATTTTTCTAGATTCCCCATATATGGGTTGGAATACAATATTTATCTTTCTCTTTCTGACTTATATCACTCTGTATAATAGGCTCTAGGTTCATCTACTTCACTAGAACTGACTCAAATGTGTTCTTTTTTATTGCTGAGTAATATTGCATTGTGTATATGTACCACACTTCTTTATTCATTCATCTGTCGATGGACATCTAGGTTGCTTCCATGTTCTAGCTATTGTAAATAGTGCTGCAATGAACAATGGAATACTTGTGTCTTTTCCAGTTTTGATTTCCTCAGGGTATATGCCTAGGAGTGGGATTGCTGGGTCATATGGTGGTTTTATTCCTAGTTTTTAAGGAATCTCCATACTGTCTTCCATAGTGACTGAATCGATTTACATTCCCATCAACAGTGTAAGACCATTGCCTGTTCTCCACACCCTCACCAGCATTTATTGTTTGTAGACTTTTTGATGATGGCCATTTTGACTGGGTGAGGTGATATCTCATTGTAGTTTTGATCTGCATTTCTCTAATAATGAGTGACACTGAGCATTTTTCATGTGTTTATTAGCCATCTGTATGTCTTCTTTGGAGAAATGTCTGTTTAGGTCTTTTTCACACTTTTTTGACTGGGTTGTTTGTTTTTCTGGTATTGAGTTGTAGAAGCTTCTTGTATATTTTGGAAATTAATCCTTTGTCAGTTGTTTTATTTACTATAACTTTCTCCCATTCTGAGGGTTGTCTTTTCACCTTGCTTATAGTTTCCTTTGCTGTGCAAAAGCTTTTAAGTTTAATCATGTCCCACCTGTTTATTTTTGTTTCTATTTCTGTTACTCTAGGAGGTGGGTCATAGAAGATCTTGCTTTGATTTATGTCATCAGGTGTCTTGCCTATGGTTTCCTCCAAGAATTTTATAGTTTATGGTCTTACATTTAGGTCTTTAATCCATTTTGAGTTTATCTTTGTGTATGGCATTAGGAAGTGTTCTAATTTCATTCTTTTGCATGTAGCTATCCAGTTTTCCAAGAACCATTTATTGAAGAGGCTGTTTTTGCCCCATTGTATATATTTGCCTCCTTTGTCAAAAATAAGGTACATATAGGTGCATGGGTTTACTTCTGGGCTTTCTATCTTGTTCCATTGGTCTATATTTCTATTTTTGTGCCACTACCATACTGTCTTGATGGCTGCAGCTTTGTAGTATAATCTGAAGTCAGTAATGTTGTTTCCTCCAGCTCCATCCTTCCTTCTCAAGACTGCTTTGGCTATTCAGGGCCTTTTATGTTTCCATATGAATTATGAAATTTTTTGTTCTAGTTCTGTGAAAAATGCAATCAGTAATTTGATAAGAATCACATTGAATCTGTAGATTGCATTTGGTAGTTTAGTCATTTTCACACTATTGATACTTCCTACCCAGGAACATGGCATATCTCCCCATCTGTTTATGTCATCCTTGATTTCTTCATCAGTATCTTATAATTTTCTGTGTACAGATCTTTTGTCTATTAGGAAAGTTTATTCCTAGATACTTTATTCTTTTTGTTGCAATGGTAAATGAGATTGGTTCCTTAGTTTCTCTTTCTGACTTTTCATTGTTAATATATAGAAACACAAGTGACTTCTGTGTATTGATTTTGTATCCTGCAACTTTGCTAAATTCACTGATTAGCTCTAGCAATTTTCTGATACTATCTTTAGGGTTTTCTATGCACAGTATCATCTCATCTGCAAACAGTGAGAGCTTTACGTCTTCTTTTCTGATTTGGATTTTATTTATTTCCTTTTCTCCTCTGAATACTATAGCTAAGACTTTCAAAACTATGTTGAATAATAGTGGTGAAAGTGGACACCCTTGTCTTGTTCCTGATCTTAGGGGGAATGCTTTCAGTTTTTCACCACTGAGAATAATGTTTGCTGTAGGCTTATCATATATGGCCTTTGCTATGTTGAGGTAGGTTCCTACTATGTCCATTTCTGAAGACTTTTAATCATAAATGGGTGCTGATTTTGTCAAAAGCTTTTTCTGCATCTATTGAGATTATCATATGGTTTTTATTTTTCAATCTGTTAATATGGTGTATCACACTGATTGATTTGTGTATATTGAAGAATCCTTGCATCACTGGAATAAACCCAACTTGATCATAGTGCATGAGCTTTTTGATGTGTTGCTGAATTCTGTTTGCTAAAATTTTGTTGAGGAATTTTTGCATCTATTTCATCAGTGATATTGGCTTGTAGTTTTCTTTTTTGTGTGTGTTGTGTTTGTCTGGTTTTGGTATCAGGGTGATGGTGGCCTCATAGAATGAGCTTGGAAGTATTCCTTCCTCTGCAATTTTTTGAAAGAGTTTTAGAAGGATAGGCATTATCTCTTCTCTAAATGTTTGACAGAATCCTCCTGTGAAGCCATCTGGTCCTGGGCTTTTGTTTTTTGGGAGTACCTTTTCATTTTTCTTTCTTCTTTTAACCCAAATCGAGTACTTGCTGTGTTTCATTTGCCACATTTTGTGCTAATCTGCGGAAATATCTGGATATATATAAATAGAAAAAAAAATATTCATTTCCTAGAGCATAAACTCATAACAAGGAGCAATGGAGACAGAGAGATTCTGGAGAATTTACTGTTGTCAAGGTGGAAGCAGGAATTAGGATAAAACATCACAGGGGAATTGACACTCTGACAGTGTCTGGCAGGGAGAGGAGGGATTTATGAAGGTATTACCAGAGAAAAAGCTTTCGGGAAAAGGAAATCAGCGTTTGGAAATGCAGAGATATATAAGGGCATAAAAGTCCTTGAGGGAATTGGGTTTATGGTGGCAGGACTGGAGAAAAGATCTCTGGTCTTTCCCATTCTATCATTTTCCTCTATTTCTTTGCATTGAACACCTAGGAAGGCTTTCTTATCTCTCCTTGCTATTCTTTGGAACTCTGCATTCAGACAGGTGTATCTTCCTTTTCTCCTTTGCCTTTCATTTCTCTTCTTTTCACAGCTATTTGTAAAGCCTCCTCAGACAACCATTTTGCATTTCTTTTTCTTGGGGATAATCTTGATCACTGCCTCCTGTACAGTGTCACAAACCTCCATCCATAGTTCTTCAGGAATTCTAACAGGCCAAATTTGCCTATTACTCCAGGTATCTCTTGAATCTATTTGTCACTTCCACTGTATAATTGTAAGGGATTTGATTTGGCTCATACTTGAGTGATCTTGTGGTTTTCCCTACTTTCTTCAATTTAAGTCTGAATTTGGCAATAAGGGGTTCATGATCTGAGCCACAGTCAGCTCCTGATTTTGTATTTGCTGACTGTATAGAGCCTCTCCATCTATGGCTGCAAAGAACATAATCAATCAGATTTCAGTGTTAACCATCTGGTGATGTCCATGTGTAGAGTCTTCTCTTGTGTTGTTGGAAGAGGGTGTTTGCTATGACCAGTGTGTTCTCTTGGCTAAACTCTATTAGCCTTTGCCCTGCTTCATTCCGTACTCCAAGGCCAAATTAGCCTGTTACTCCAGGTATCTCTTGACTTCCTACTTTTGCATTCCAGTCCCCTATGATGAAAAGGACATCCTTTTTGGTGTGAGTTTTAGAAGGTCTTGTAAGTCTTCATAGAACCATTCAGTTTCACCTTCTTCAGCATTACTGGTTGGGGCATAGATTTGGATTACTCTAGAAAAACATCTTCTTCTGCTTTATTGATTATGTCAAAGTTTTTGACTGTGTAGATCACAACAAAGTGTGGAAAATTCTTCAAGAGATGGGAATACCAGACCACCCTACCTGCCTCCTGAGAAATCTATATGCAGATCAAGAAGCAACAGTTAGAACTGGACATGGAAAACGGACTGGCTCAAAATCAGGAAAGGAGTACGTCAAGGCTGTATATTGTCACCCTGCTTATTTAACCTGTATGCAGAATGCATCATGAGAAATGCTGGCCTCGATGAAGCACAAGCTAAGATTGCCAGGAGAAATATCAATAAACTCAGATATGCAGATGACACCACCCTTATGGCAGAAAGTGAAGAGGAACTAAAGAGCCTCTTGATGAGAGTGAAAAAGGAGAGTGAAAAAGCTGGCTTAAAACTCAACATTCAAAAAACTAAGATCATGGCATCTGGTCCCATCACTTCATGGTAAATAGATGGGGAAACAATGGAAACAGTGACAGACTTTATTTTCTTGGACTTCAAAATCACTGCAGATGGTGATTGCAGCCATGAAATTAAAAGATGCTTGCTCCTTGGGAAAAAAGGTATGACCAACCTAGATGGCATATTAAAAAGCAGAGACATTACTTTGCCAACAAAGGTCCATCTAGTCAAAGCTATGGCTTTTCCAGTAGTCATGTATGGATGTCAGAGTTAGACCATAAAAAAAGAATTGATGCTTTTAAACTGTGGTGTTGGAGATGACTCTTGAGAGTCCCTTGGACTGCAAGGAGGTCCAACCAGTCCATATTAAAGGAAATCAGTCCTGAGTATTTATTGGAATGAGTGATGCTGAAGCTGAAACTCCAATACTTTGGCCACCTGATTTGAATAACTGATTTCTTGGAAAAGACCCTGATACTGGGAGAGACTGAAGGCAGGAGGAGAAGGGGATGACAGAGGATGAAATGGTTGAATAGCATCACTGACTCGATGAACATGAGTTTGAGCAAGCTCCAGGAGTTGATGATGAAATGAGAAGCCTGGTGTGCTGCAGTCCATGGGGTCACAAAGAGTCAGACACGACTGATGACTGAACTGACAGAATGGACTGGAGAAAACCTGCAAGTTGGACCTTAACAGAGGCATTGCAGGAAGAGTTGTCAGTTTATTGGCCAGCAAAACAAGAGGGTCGTGTAGCATATGAGATAGGTTGGGTGATGTCCTCCCCAACAGTCTTATGTTGAGGTTCTGACAACCAGTCCCTCGGAACATGACCTCATTTGGAGACAGAGTCTTTACAAAGAGGATGAAGTTTAATGAGGTCACTAGGATGGGTCCACAAAGAGTCGGACATACCTTAGTGACTGCACAACAGCAACAACAGAATGAGTCCTGACTCACTGGCACCAATGTCACAAACAAGCATAGTTTGGATACAGAGGCAGACATGAAGTGGCAGAAGGAAGACATGAGACAGAGAGACACAGGGAGAAGGAAGTCATCTACAAGTCAAGGAGAGTCTGGGCACAGATCCCTTCACAGCCTCAGGAGGAACCCTCCGTGATTATGGGCTTCCAGTCTCCAGACTGTGAGAGGATCAATTTCTGCTGCTGGAGCCACCCAATGGGTGACACTTGATTACTGCAACAGACTTTACCCTGGCAAACTAATGCAGATAGTAACACAAATATGTTACTTTCTGCTTCAGTTCAAATGATTGTATAGTCTCTACTAACCCAGTCTACAAAGCACCGCATTTAATGCATCCAATGTCAGATGCAAATTTTTCTGTGCATGAGCCATCTTAATATATTTTAATAATGCATATTTAATAGCGCTCATTCTTTCTTTAATTACTCAGTTGTTAAGGCTTTAAAAGCAGGCTATTATGTTTGCCCTGGTTTTTGAGATTACAATTACATATCACTTCTCCCAATTTGAGGATGAGTACTTTGGGAGTCACGGATGCTGTCATCCAATAAAGAAGGCATAAAGCAAAAACCTAGTTGGAAGGAGAGAGAGTGAAAGCCACTTTTTTAAAACTATTGAGAATTAATACTATAGTCTTCTTGTTTATCAGTATTAATACACGGTCTTCTTGTTCATCCTAACTTTCCAATAATAAAGAAATTTATCCTAAGTCCTTGTGAATTTCTGGATATGATTTTAGAGTGGATATTTTTCATTCTACAAAGACTTAATTCCATTAAATCTAACTTTCCTCTATTTACCATCCTTATTGTTAGAAAAAAGTAAAACAGAAAGATACACACATCATTTCTTTGAGATGAAGAATATAAATTCAGAATGTGAATCTCTCAAGAGTAGAAAAGAGGATTATGAAAAAATTGGTAAAATAATAAAAATTATTTATGCCTAAAATTGTTTCCTAGTTAAGCATTATGCTATAAATTATTTTACTTGTAGGTAAGCGAACAACTCAGAGACCTAAAGAAAAACTTCTATTGCTAAGCCATCAGCTGAGACAAGGTCGACGACTAAACCTGATTCTGCTCCATCAGCAGCAGAAACACCTTCACTCCCTGCCCCGTTTTCTCCTCTCACCATGGAGGAGAGTGCTCTTGGTGTGAAATATAAAATATAATGTTTTGAGGAAAGCTTAACTTGTTAAACGAACTCACCTTAAAAATAAGGTAAAAGATTAATGATGGTTCATAAAAGTTAAATTATTTCAGATATAATCAATGGAAGCTGACTGGAATTTTAATTCTTTTAACTTAGTAAATCTTATTTATTCAGCAAACATTACTGAAAAAAAAACTGTGACTTGGAGTATTTGAAAAAATTCAGTTCAAGCTGTCATCAACTTCTGCTGAAAATAAACACACAAAACCAGCAGGATAAAATAAAAATGATTTGGATGACTGCTAACAAAAGCAGTATGCAAAGGCATGTTTATACTTCAGAGGTGTGCATCTGTCATTCCCGTGGATCTGTCCACTTGGTCTCTTCAGCATGGGTACATCTGGACACAACTGCTGTAGAGGTCAGGCAGGATAGCATGTTACCTGCGCTTCTTTATTAACCCAGTCAACACTTTCAGCTTTAACTGCTCCTCCAACTTTCTGTCCACTAGCGGAAGCCAGCAAGATATAATTAGTGACAGATTATAATTTATAATTTCAAGATATAATGGAAGGCAAAGGGTGTTCTTATATCAGAAGGAGGATTGGAGGTTTTTACCTGATGCTCCTCTAACTATTCCAAATACTATCACATTAAATGACTGAGATCAAGTCTGGCCAAGACACTGATGGATTCATACCCTTCCCCATCTTCAACCCTTTGCAAACCCCTGAAATAAGATAGCACTGTGCAAGTAGGGTAAAATAAACAAGGAAATGAAAAAAAAAAAAAACACAGACAGAATCAAGAACAATATTGACAAAGTATCCCCCAACCACAAAATTATTTGCCAGGGAGCTTGATGGCATAAAGCAGAGTGCCCAGTGGTGCCAGCAGCTCTGCGGGAGGAGGGAGCAGAGGAACAGAAACCCTTCTGATGGCTCTGGAAGCACAAGAAATTGAATTGCCAAGTGGTCCTCGCCTGACAGCTTAGCATCCTCACTCAGTGGGAAAGTTTAGCACTTGGCAGTCAAAGACGGGCTTTACAAGCTCTGGTTCATGACACAGCTCTAACCACACAGACTATGTCTTCATTTATCAGCAAGCAGCCATGCAACATTGGAAGATATTTCTGTATTCTGTCTTAAAAACCATCTCAACAATTTTCAAAAAGCACAGATAATGTAATAACACAATTTGAATGTAGGTACAATAAATTCAATAAAATTAACACAAATGGAAAACCAAAAATTATTATTTGACAGCTTTAGATTAAATAAAAATTCGAAATAAAATAACAGAAATACTTTAAAACCATTGTGTTGATTGTGTAATGTTTCAGACTCTGGAAAATAGCTAAAGGATTTAGAAGAAAGAAATTTATGACATAAGGAATTGAAGCCTTTGGAAATAAAAACAAAGAAATGAACTAAAAATTCTAGTGAAGAAAAGCAATTAAAATAAGATGAAAACAAAGAACAGAAAAATAGAATTAGTAACTATAAGTCAAAAAGATTTAGAAACACCTTCAGAATTTAAAACTAATCTATAAATGCAAATAATGAAATCAGTAAAACAATAAAACCCCTAACCAACCTAATGGATTAAAAAGAGAGAGAGAGACAAAGCACAACTAAATAAAACTGGAAACTAAGAAGGGGAATAACTATTAAGAGGAAATAACTAAAGCCTATGACACTGCTTTACAAAACTCTTAGAAAATACATTTGGAAACCTAAATGGAGTGACATTTTTCCTAAAGAGAACATATCCTATTGTAATAGAGCAGAGCATTATACAGAAACTGAACAGAGTAAGCATCACAGAAGAAATGAAGAAAGAAGTAGCTGAAGGGTTTCCTGACACACGGCAGTGAACTAGGATCTCTCCACATGGGAGGAAGAGGATCTGGAGGCAGAACCAAGAGTTTAAGTAATGACCCCCATGACCAGTTCAGTTCAGTCGCTCAGTTGTGTCCGACTCTTTGCGACGCCATGGACTGCAGCACTCCAGGCTTCCCTGTCCATCACCAACTCCCAGAACGTGCTCAAACTCATGTCCGAGTTGGTCAGGAAGATCGCTGGAGAAGGGAATGGCTACCCACTCAAGTATTCTTGCCTGTAGAATCACACAGAGGAGCCTAATGGGCTATCCAGTCCATGGGGTCACAAAGAGTCTGACACAACTGAGCTACTAACATTTTTCTTTCACTCTTTCCTCTCTGCACTTCAGTTGAGTCGCTCAGTCATGTCCGACTCTTTGCGACCCCATGAATCACAGCACACCAGGCCTCCCTGTCCATCACCAACTCCCAGAGTTCACCCAAACTCATTTGCATCGAGTTGGTGATGCCATCCAACCATCTCATCCTCTGTCATCCCCTTCTCCTCCTGCCTTCAGTCTTTTCCAGCATCAAGGTCTTTTCCAAGGAGTCAGTTCTTAGCATCAGGTGGCCAAAGTATTGGAGTTTCAGCTTCAGTATCACTCCTTCCAATGAATATTCAGGACCAATTTCCTTTAGGACCAGACATGGAACAACAAACTGATTCCAAATTGGGAAAGGAGAGCATCAAAGTTATATACTGTCATCCTGCTTATTTAACTTATATGCAGAGTATATCATGAGAAACGCTGGGCTGGATGAAGCCCAAACTGGAATCAAGATTGCTGGGAAAAATATCAATAGCCTCAGATATGCAGATGACACCATCCTTATGGCAGAAAGTGAAGAATTAAAGAGCCTCTTGATGACAGTGAAAGAGGAGAGTGAAAAACCTGACTGAAAACTCAACATTCAAAAAACGAAAATCATGGCATCTGGTCCCATCACTTCATGGCAAATGGATGGGGGAACAATGGAAGCAGTGATAGATTTTATTTTCTTGGGCTGCAAAGTCTCTGCAGATGGTGACTGCAGCCATGAAATTAAGACATTTGCTCCTTGGAAGAAAAGCTATGACCAACCTAGACAGCATATTAAAAAGCAGAGACATTTCTTTGCCAACAAAGGTCCATCTAGTCAAAGCCATGGTTTTTCCAGTAGTCATGTATGGATGTGAGAGTTGGACTATAAAGAAAACTGAACGCCAAAGAATTGATGCTTTTGAACTATGGTGTTGGAGAAAACTCTTGAGCATCCCTTGGACTGCAAGGAATGAAACCAGTCAATCCTAAAGAAAATAAGTCCATGACTATTAAAGTCACCTTTTGGAACAGCGACTCACCTTTCTACTGAAAGGCCTGGGAACCATGAGTGAGTGAGTAGCACCAAGTACCCACACTACCCAGAGTTTTGTCTCTAAATATTTTTTTAAAAGTTTAGCTAGTTTCAGGGCAAGTAACATATAAGCCTGAGGAATCCTATTACAGTTGAAGGCAAAACACCATCAAACCCTACTGCAGATCATTGTGACCCCATGGACTGCAGCATGCCAGGTTCCTCTGGCCATGGGGTTCTCCAGGCAAGAATATTGGAGTGGGTTGCCATGCCCTCCCCAGGGGACCTTCCTGACCCAGGGATGGAACCCTTGTCTCTTATATCTCCTGGGCTGGCAGGTTCTTTACCACTAGTGCCACCTGGGAAGCCCTGATATATGCTAACTAAACTACTTGAAAAGAAAGTTTGATGATGTCTAGCATTTGCTTCAAAGAAGCAATAGAAGGTAGTGGGAAGAAGAAGGTTGCCAAAGAAAGTAGTGGGAAGTGGATGGGGGTCCCTGATTTGACAACTGCTAACATTGAAGGAGACTGATGTACATCTGTGTACACTTGATACCTTCAAAATTTTCCAATTAAAAAATTAAATTTTATAGTGATGAACTATCCTTCTCCCCTATAATAAACCCGTTGAGGTAAGGATGATCTAGTACAAGATAAAAGAGCTCTGGGGTGTAGAGGACAGCATGGTCACAATAATTAACAAAACTGTATCTGTACATGAGATCTGCTAGGACAGTAGGTTGCAAAAGTCTTCAACTACAGAAAACAGTTGTGTGCAGTAGCAAAATGTAAACTAACCTTATGTGGTAATCATTTCACTCTCTCTGTATATGTATCAAATCATCATGTTACATTTTAATCTGACACAATGTTACATTTCAATGATGTCTCAAAGCTGGAGAAAAAGATGGAATTTTTTTTCCCCAGAGTAGTTAGTACATATTAAGCTTTTCTGCCACTGGGAGATATTTAATATTTATTTCCCTTCAAAGAGTACAATCCAGTGAGTTTTGGTATAGTCATGAGATTATGTACCTATCACCAATATCTGATTATATAAGATGTCTGTTACCCCCAGAGAAAATGGTACCCTTAGCTAAGGACCTAACAGAAGCAGAGAGATTAAAAAGAGCAGCCATTCTTTATCCCCATTCCAGTTAATACCTCTTTGAATTTCTTAATATTATACTTGGTTTGAGTTGTCCCTAAAATTGTTTCTAGGAGCTTTTTCAATTTTATGTAAATTTTCAAATGTATTGGCATTAAGTGTCTGCTTCTGATAATGCTGATTGCTGAAGCCCCCATTCACTTATTTCTGTTGACTGTTTATTGTTACTGTGATCTTCATTCACATTTCTTTACCTCCTCCTCCTGTTGGTCATCAGTGTTGACTACATACATAACACTGTATTTGGAAAGTGTGTTTACAGAAATAATCTAAAGCCTAGGCTGATGTTATCTGTCTCCAGAGAGGATGCTCATTTGCTTCCGTTTGCACCTGGAGGCACTAGCACTCCAGGGACATTTAGACCAGTTTTGATACTGAAAATCACGTGAGGCCAAGCGCATTCCCTGGTGAGAAACTGTCTGCTTCAGGTTTATTCTGTTACTGTGTGGCTCTTCAAGCGACTAACATTCGGCAAGCCCTGGCTACACATTGCTATCCCCATAGTGCCACAAAGCTGTCAGCTTCCTGCCAAATTGGAAAATGCAGAGGAAAAGTGGGCTGAGTACAGAGCAAACACTGCACAGCTTTCCACTCCCAGACCCTACCTATATCACGTGATTTCCCTCACTGCAGGAGAGTATGTTCTCATAATTGGTCAGCTGTTAATGCACGTGTGTGTGTGTGTGTGTGTGTGTGTGTGTGTGTGATGCAGAGGAATAGCAGGAGTAGANTTGGTCAGCTGTTAATGCACGTGTGTGTGTGTGTGTGTGTGTGTGTGTGTGTGTGATGCAGAGGAATAGCAGGAGTAGAAAGGCTTGTAATAAATATTGCTCATAATTTTATACTAATTTTTTGTTTTTTATCTTTTCTTTTTTTAACACTTCAGTGTTGGTGACCCTCTCTACTGTCTTGACTTTCCATTTTATTTAACATTTTCATAACTTCTCTCTTTACATTGCATCTTTCTTGGCATTCAAATTAATTTTCAGTCTTGCATTTTCCCCAATAAAATGTATTAAAAAGACTATACATAGTCTGTCTCCTACAAATTTTTATATTTAATAATGTCTCTGTTTCAATATTGTACTCATTCATATGCATTTCCATTGTGTTTTCTTCTTTGAAAGATGAATTACTTAGAAGACAATTTCAATTTCCAAATGTCTTCATTTCCAAATAGAGGGGTGTTTAATGACTTTCTTTTGTTGTTGTTAAATGTGCTAACTTAATTGTGCTGTAGACAGAGAATATATAGCCTATGTGATACCAACACTGTTTTCATGAACTCAATTCTAAAGAAAGATTATTTCTCCACAAGCCCTGCCCAGCACCTTACACAATCTAGTCTACACAACTTGTGTCTCTGTAAATCAAATTCACTTATACAGGATAAATTAATAGACTACTTTGGAACAGAAGGAAAATCATATTTGTTCATAGGGAGAAGGCAATGGCAACCCACTCCAGTACTCTTGCCTGGAAAACCCCAGCCTGGTAGGCTGCAGTCCATGGGGTCGCTAAGAGTTGGACACAACTGAGTGATTTCACTTTCACTTTTCACTTTCATGCACTGGAGAAGGAAATGGCAATCCACTCCAGTGTTCTTGCCTGGAGAATCCCAGGGATGGGGAGCCTGGTGGGCTGCCATCTATGGGGTCGCGCAGAGTCAGACAAGACTGAAGCGACTTAGCAGCAGCAGCAGCAGCAGCAGCAGCAGCAGCAGCAGTCTATCCCAGGCAAGAGAAGACAGAAGGATGGTAGAATTACGGCCTCTGTTTGGAAGTGGGAGTGTCTTCAGTGTCACTGCTCCACTGGCAGGAGAAGCACTGCAGCATCTCCCTTGAGATCCTGGGAGCCAGCTCCATCTAAGCAACAAGATCTCAAGGCTCAACCCAGAGAGAGTGGCCTGACTCACCCCCATCTCGGCACTGGCTCCACTGCCAGCCCCCTGCAGTCACTCTGCCCCAAGCATGCAGGACACCTCAGCAAATAGCTCCTCTTCAAACCAAGTCCATAAAACAGCATAATTAAGGGATTCCATCTGTCCCATGCCTGCCCCCAGCAGCCAGGGTCCGGATAAAGTTGAGACATCATTTCCACTCTGTTGTTCTGGCACATGTTCAGTCACCACTGTGACAGCGTCTGTTCACACTCATACATCTGCACAAGCAGTCCAAATGATCCTCTCGAGTCCCAATCACTCCTTTTTGTTCTTGTTGCTACAAAACGATGTAGTTTTGTACTGTCCTCCCTAACTTGCCTTTGCTCAAAAGACATGCTGTTTTTCCTGTATACTTTTGAAGACCGATATGATTTTCAAGTAATATATAATAATGTTTCAGAAAAGAAATATCTCTTTGTCCTTTAGTTTTACTTTACAATTTTGAGTGGTTCAAATCTTTCATACACTTACTATCAGTTTTTAAGACAAGTGTAACAAAATCTCCCTGAAGATCTGTAGCTCTGGCAATTTCTTCTTGTAGGTTTTCTACTTTTGGCTTCACATATTTTTTTTTTCCCAGTGAAACTTTATCATTTCACTTGTGAATTCTTTTTTATTTTTTAATTGGAGTATAGTTGTTCTACACTGCTGTGTCAGTGAGTCAGCCATATTTATACATACATTCCTACATTTTGGATTTCCTACCCTTTTATGTTGCTACAAAGCACCGAATAGAGCTCCCTGTGCTATACAGTAGATTCTCAACAGTTATTCTACTTTATCCACAATATCAATAGTGCATAGACGTCAACACCAATCTCCCAGTTTATCCTACCCTCCCTGCCCCCATTGGTATCAATGTTTGTTCTCTACATCTGTGTCTTTATTTCTGCTTTACAAATAAGATCTATATCATATTTCTTGACTTCACATAATATATGTTAATATACAATATTTGCTTTTCTCTTTCTGACTTACTTCACTCTTTATGACAGGCTCTAGGTCCATCCATGACTCTGCAAATGACCCAATTTCATTTCTTTTTATGGGTATTATTCCACGTATATACGTATCACATCTTCTTTATCCATTTCTCTGTTGATGAACATTTAGGTTGCTTCCATGTCCTGGTTATTTACATATTTTAAATTTATGCTACTAGATTTTTAAAAATTTAGAAGTGTTCGCTTCTCCTGCTGAATTGAACTTTTCCTGTTTCATGTCTAGAGAGGCTTCTGTTCAGAAGTTCTATTTTGTCTTACATTGATGAAATTATACTAGTCTTCTGTATTGTCTGCTTTTTGTAATCTGGCTATTTCAGTCCTGGGGCTGGTGCTCTTGTTGCACTTGCCCCTTACAGCTTGTAACCACAGGTTTTAGGTGATTTTGAGGATTGTGAGATTATAATCAATGTCATTTAGTGTATGGGAGTTTTCAGGCTTTGATTTAAGGAGGAATATCATTATCCATGCTGTCAGGTTCCTGGGAGGTGTCATCAACTGGGACCTTCTTAATCAAATTCCAGGCTTATGCCTTTGGGGTTCCACAGCAGTGAAGATAATGCTAGTGTAAAATATAGATTACAGTATAGTATAGACTGTCGTTGGAAACTCCTCGCTAATGCTACTGTTCCTTGCTCCACATAAAGCAGGTGTGTCTACCCTCTGTCTTAGCCATTGACTGATCTCAGCCTTACATTACCAGCCCTTTCCTTGAGAAAAGCATCTTTTAGAGCCTGTTTTGTAGAGATTCTCAGATTTTCCACCTTGTGTGGAGTGGAAGCTTTTCCTCCTTCTTTTGTCATGAACCCCATTAAGATGGAGGGAATCAGGTCATGCAGGATCAAGGCTTTTGCTGCTAAAGATCTGTATAGTCAAGGCTATGGTTTTTCCATGTAGTCATGTATAGATGTGAGAGTTGGACCTTAAAGAAAGCTGAGTACTGAAGAATTGATGCTTTTGAACTGTGGTGCTGGAGATGACTCTTAAGAGTACCCTGGACAGCAAGGAGATTAAACCAGTCTAAAGGAAATCAACCCTGAATATTCATTGGAAGGACTGATGCTGAAGCTGAAGCTCCAATACTTTGGCCACCTGATTTAAAAGGAAGAGCCAACTCATCGGAAAAGACCCTGATGCTGGGAAAGACTGAAGGCAGGAGGAGAAGGGGATGAACGAGGATGAGAGGTTGGATGGCATTACTAAACCAGTGGACATGAGTCTGAGAAAACTCTGGGAGACATTGAAGGACAGGGAAGCCTGGCGTATTGCAGTCCATGGGGTTGCAAAGAGTCAGACAGGACTTAGCGACTGAACAAGGATCAGAATATTCTGAGCAGCCAGGCTTGGTGCTTCACTATGTTTCCAATCTGTTGTTTTTGTCTCAGGATTTCTGCCATTTTCTCGCCAACTGAACTCTGCACATAGAGTTCAGTTCAGTTCAGTTCAGTTCAGTCACTCAGTCGTGTCCGACTCTTTGTGACCCCATGAATTGCAGCACGCCAGGCCTCCCTGTCCATCACCATCTCCCGGAGTTCACTCAGACTCACATCCATCGTGTCCGTGATGCCATCCAGCCATCTCATCCTGGGTCGTCCCCTTCTCCTCCTGCCCCCAATCCCTCCCAGCAGCAGAGTCTTTTCCAATGAGTCAACTCTTCGCATGAGGTGGCCAAAGTACTGGAGTTTCAGCTTCAGCACCATTCCTTCCAAAGAAATCCCAGGGCTGATCTCCTTCAGAATGGACTGGTTGGATCTCCTTGCAGTCCAAGGGACTCTCAAGAGTCTTCTCCAACACCACAGTTCAAAAGCATCAATTCTTCGGCGCTCAGCCTTCTTCAAAGTCCAACTCTCACATCCATACATGACCACAGGAAAAACCATAGCCTTGACTAGACGGACCTTAGTCGGCAAGGTAATGTCTCTGCACATAGAGAGCATATTGGTATTTCATTTTCAATATCATGTATTACAAAGGTTATTTAGGTAGTTAGTTTGCCACATTGCTGGAATATGAATTCTGATTGTGGTTCTCTCTGTTTTATTCTCTGTGTTCCTATATCTTAAAATTTTTTTTATAACTCAAACATACTATTATGATAAGAAAGTATTAAGCATAATGACATTTGCTTAATTGAGACCTTCTCAGTAATTCCCTCCACTGGATAGACAGCATAGTAACTATGTAATCAGTGTAGTTCATATGTTCTTATACCTTTGTAGATGAATAAGTTATTTCTTAATAATATATAACCTAAGTAGTTACAAGCATTAAGTAAATATTAATATGTGGCAACCAGTAATAAATATTCTTATATACTGGCATCTAATGTAGTCAAATATGAATGAATTCTTTTCCCTGTGAACTTAAAAAAATGTTTTTTGTTTTTCTTTTTAATATCTAGGCTGGTTGAAGGCTGTTTAGAAGCCAAGCACAGCATGCGATACTGTACATTCTTCCATGCCTTTAATCCTGTCACTTCCTACAAGCTTCCTTAAACACTTTTTATGTCATAGGGATTGTTAGTAAGGATGCTTTTCCTGTGGTTCAACAGAAAACATCGTTATCATTTTATAAAACAGGTTTTGTGTTAAGAGTTCAAATTTTAGCTATTATGAAGAAAAGAGAAAATCCAAAAACTCAAAAACCATTAGTTCATGATGAAATAATATCTCAGAAGTTGATTCACCAATGAAGCTCTCCTGTCTCAAAGTGTGAGGAGATGCAGTATTTCTGCTGTTTGATTTTATTCCTGGAGAAGAATTAATAATAATGAAGTTAAGAAGAGGAATCCAAGTCCCCATGCCAAGCTGCTGCTGCCTCTGCTCTCCAAGGCTCAGAATGAATTCACTGCTGTCTCCTCTCACCTCCAGATATACTTGCTGTTCCTCAGCTTACTGATGTGGGACAGCACAGAGCCTGAACTCTGAACAATTCTGCATCTTCCCTTCACCATCGGGGTCTTCTGGAAGCCAGGTAACCCTCCTTAGCCTCAGAATATATAGAGTTGTCATAATAAGAATACTTTTACTAAATGTGAAAACAGCGCTTTGTAGAATATAAAAAGGCATTTAATGCAATCAGTGTTAATACCACAAGTCTTTCCTAGATACTAGAATTAAATCATAAATAGTGAGTGTTAGCTTTATATGCTTTCACTCAACTTTTTCTATCAAATCTACTACTGGTCCCTTTTCATTATGTGAAGTGAGATAAAACATTACTATAGAATGACCTTATGAAGGTGCTGAATAGCAATACATATGGGCAACTGGATGCTATAGCCAAGATGAGGAGTAGTGGTTTAAAAACTGAATCCGACAATAATAGATGTAAAATTCCTGAGCTGTCTGAACTATCTTCCTAGTAGCTAAACAGAAAGTATCGCTTTACTAAGTATCATCTTAGGCTAGTATGAACTTTATTTGACTTTACTATGTATTATTTTACATCAACAATATGAAATAAGTTATAATATGTATCATACTAATACTGCTTAATTGATGCTTTTGAACTGTGGTGTTGGAGAAGACTCTCGAGAGTCCCTTGGACTGCAAGGAGATCCAAACAGTCCATTCTGAAGGAGATCAGCCCTGGGATTTCTTTGGAAGGAATGATGCTAAAGCTGAAACTCCAGTACTTTGGCCACCTCATGAGAAGAGTTGACTCATTGGAAAAGACTCTGATGCTGGGAGGAATTGGGGGCAGGAGGAGAAGGGGACGACCCAGGATGAGATGGCTGGATGGCATCACGGACACGATGGATGTGAGTCTGAGTGAACTCCGGGAGATGGTGATGGACAGGGAGGCCTGGCGTGCTACGATTCATGGGGTCGCAAAGAGTTGGACACGACTGAACAACTGAACTGAACTGAAATATGTACACATTCACACCATAATGAAATTTTACTTTTATTAAATTAGTATTTCTAGGCCAAGTTGAATCACAGGTGTTGACAAATTTATTCCATTAATGTTTAATACTAACAAGTTTTAAAAATCTTTCAGGTGCTTATCCCTGAGCTGTTCCTCCCCAAACTTAACAAATAAGTCTCATATTTCCATTACATACTCACAGGAGGGTATCTGGTGGGTTGACCAATCTCTGTCCCAGCAAACCTTGTAATGTGTGTGTGTGTGTAGTTGCTTAGTTGTGTCTGACTCTTTGCGACCCTATGGACTGCAGCCTGTCAGGCTCCTCTGTCCATGGGATTCTCCAGACAAGAATTTTGGAGCAGGTTGCCATGCCCTCCTCCAGGGGATCTTCCCGACCTAGGGAACAAACCCACATCTCTTACATCTCCTGCACTGGCAAGTGGGTTCTTTACCACCTGGGAAGCCTGATGAAAGGATAAGAAAGAATAATGTCCAACCAGTCAGAGAAGCTGCCCATAGAGCAGCTAGTGGGATGACAAAGATCCAGTCACTTGTCAGCATGAGTGGGACACTTTTCAGGAGGGAAGACATACCTGAGTCATTCTCCTGAATGAGGTAGAAGAATTTACCTGACTTTCTATTCTTAAAAAATCTTTAATTTCTCAATAAATATTAATTAATGAATTTGCCAATATATTTTTACCATAAATAAGCTATTCTAATTGAAACCGATAACTAATTTAACTTTGAAAGTAAACTGGACATTACTCTTAAGAACATCTTTGTGTTAGCTCTTATCACTCTCTGGCAAACACTAAAGGAACTATCATCCAGGAGGATATAATTAAACTTTCATCTCCTCCTGGACATTCTGCACAGCATTTGAATACCACTGGGTTCTGCATCTCAGAAGACGAGCTTGCCCACCAGCTCTCTTGAGTGGAGAAGGCTTACACTAGATCAGTGATTTAGATTACAATTATCTATCTGGATTGACAATGCTTATCAAATCAGTTTTAAAAACAAATCTATACTTGATCTTCTATTTTATGAATCTCAGAGATTGTCATCTTTGTCACTTTGAAAATCAATTATAAAATTTTAGGATATTAACACAAACTTTGCCAATTATGGATGACACATTCAAACAGGAACATAGTCATAGCAATCCTAATCTTTAGTTAAACAGTACAACATGATAATGAATTGCCATTTTTAGGTAAAAGTTTTTGTTCTTATTGATCATTTCATAACATGACTCACATCTAATTATCTTGCTCTAAAGTGTCAATGTAGATAAAAATAAAAAATAGTGACATTGTTCAGACTGTGATGTGTTATATAATGCCCTATATATGGTTTGAATGTGGAGTTCAAGGTCAGGAGGGGCGGCCATGAGGAGATATCCTGAGAGGGCATCAGAGGGCAGACACACTGAAACCATAATCACAGAAAACTAACCAATCTGATCACATAGACCACAGCCTTGTCTAACTCAATGAAACTAAGCCATGCTGTGTAGGGCCACCCAAGATGGGTGGGTCATGGTGGAGAGGTCTGACAGAATGTGGTCCACTGGAGAAGGGAATAGCAAACCACTTCAGTATTCTTGCCTTGAGAACCCCATGAACAGTATGAAAAGGCAAAATGATAGGATACTGAAAGAGGAACTCCCCAGATCGGTAAGTGCCCAATATGCTACTGGAGATCAGTGGAGAAATAACTCCAGAAAGAATGAAGGGATGGAGCCAAAGCAAAAACAATACCCAGTGGTGGATGTGACTGGTTATAGAAGCAAGGTCCGATGCTGTAAAGAGCAATATTGCATAGGAACCTGGAATGTTAGGTCCGTGAATCAAGGCAAATTGGAAGTGGTCAAACAGGAGATGGCAAGAGTGAATGTCGACATTCTAGGAATCAGCAAACTAAAGTGGACAGGAATGGGTGAATTTAACTCAGATGACCATTATATCTACTACTGTGGGCAGGAATCCCTCAGAAGAAATGGAGTAGCCATCATGGTTAACAGGAGAGTCTGAAATGCAGTACTTGGATGCACTCTCAAAAATGACAGAATGATCTCTGTTCGTTTCCAAAGCAAACCATTCAATATCTCGGTAATCCAAGCCTATGCCCCAACCAGTAATGCTGAATAAGCTGAAGTTGAATGGTTCTATGAAGACCTACAAGACCTTTTACAACTAACGCCCCCAAAAGATGTCATTTTCATTATAGGGGACTGGAATGCAAAAGTAGGAAGTCAAGAAACACCTGGAGTAATAGGCAAATTTGGCCTTGGAATACGGAATGAAGCAGGGCAAAGACTAATAGAGTTTTGCCAAGAAAATGCACTGGTCATAGCAAATACCCTCTTCCAACAACACAAGAGAAGACTCTACACATGGACACCACCAGATGGTCAACACCAAAATCAGATTGATTATATTCTCTGCAACCAAAGATGGAGAAGCTCTATACAGTCAGCAAAAACAAGACCAGGAGCTGACTGTGGCTCAGATCATGAACTCCTTATTGCCAAATTCAGACTTAAATTGAAGAAAGTAGGGAAAACCACTAGACCATTCAGGTATGACCTAAATCAAATCCCTTATGATTATACAGTGGAAGTGAGAAATAGCTTTAAGGGACTATGTCTGATAGAGTGCCTGATGAACAATGGACGGAGGTTCGTGACATGGTACAGGAGACAGGATTCAAGACCATTTCCAAGAAAAAGAAATGCAAAAAACCAAAATGGCTGTATGGGGAGGACTTACAAATAGCTGTGAAAAGAAAAGAAGAGAAAAGCAAAGGAGAAAAGGAAAGATATCTGAATGTAGAGTTCCAAAGAATAGCAAGGAGAGATAAGAAAGCCTTCCTCAGTGATCACTGCAAAGAAATAGAGGAAAACAACAGAATGGGAAAGACTAGAGATCTCTTCAAGAAAATTAGAGATAACAAGGGAACATTTCATGCAAAGATGGGCTCGATAAAGGACAGAAATGGTATGGACCTAACAGAAGCAGAAGATATTCAGAAGAGGTGGCAAGAATACACAGAAGAACTGTACAAAAAAGATCTTCATGACCAAGATAATCACGATGGTGTGATCACTCACCTAAAGCCAGACATCCTGGAATGTGAAGTCAAGTGGGCCTTAGAAAGCATCACTATGAACAATGATAGTGGAGGTGATGGAATCCCAGTTGAGCTATTTCAAATCCTAAAAGATGATGCTGTGAAAGTGCTGCACTCAATATGCCAGCAAATTTGGAACACTCAGCAGTGGCCACAGGACTGGAAAAGGTCAGTTTTCATTCCAATCCCACAGAAAGGCAATGCCAAAGAATGCTCAAACTACCACACAATTGCACTCATCTCACACGCTAGTAAAATAATTCTCAGAATTCTCCAAGCCAGGCTTCAGCAATATGTGAACCATGAACTTCCAGATGTTCAAGCTGGTTTTAGAAAAGGCAGAGGAACCAGAGATCAAATTGCCAACATCCACTGGATCAAAAGCAAGAGAGTTCCAGAGAAACATCTATTTCTGCTTTACTGACTATGCCAAAGCCTTTGACTGTGTGGATCACAATAAACTGTGGAAAATTCTGAAAGAGATGGGAATACCAGAACATCTGACCTGCCTCTTGAGAAACCTATATGTAGGTCAGGAAGCAACAGTTAGAACTGAACGTGGAACAACAGACTAGTTCCAAATAGGAAAAGGAGTCTGTCAAGGCTGTATATTGTCACCGTACTTATATAACTTACATGCAGAGTACATCATGAGAAACGCTGGGCTGAAAGAAGCACAAGCTGGAATCAAGATTGCTGGGAGAAATATCAATAACCTCAGATATGCTGATAATACCACCCTTATGGCAGAAAGTGAAGAAGAACTAAAAAGCCTCTTGTTGAAAGTGAAAGAGGAGAGTGAAAAAGTTGGCTTAAAGCTCAACATTCAGAAAACGAAGATCATGGCATCTGGTCCCATCACTTCATGAGAAATAGATGGGGAAAGAGTGGAAACAGTATTAGACTTTATTTGGAGGGGTTCCAAAATCACTGCAGATGGTGATTGCAGCCATGAAATTAAAAGGCGCTTACTCCTTGGAAGAAAAGTTATGACCAACCTAGATAGTATATTCAAAAGCAGAGACATTACTTTGCCAACAAAGGTCCATCTAGTCAAGGCTATAGTTTTTCCTGTGGTCATGTATGGATGTGAGAGTTGGACTGTGAAGAAAGCTGATTGCCGAAGAATTGATGCTTTTGAACTGTGGTGTTGGAAAAGACTCTTGAGAGTCCCTTGGACTGCAAGGAGATCCAACCAGTCCATTCTAAAGGAGATCAGTCCTGGGTATTTATTGGAAGAACTGATGTTGAAGCTAAAGTTCCAATACTTTGGCCACCTCATGAGAAGAGTTGACTCACTGGAGAAGACCCTGATGCTGGGAGGGATTGGGGGCAGGGGGAGAAGGGGACGACAGAGGATGAGATGGCTGGATGGCATCACTGACTCGATGGACATGAGTTTGAGTGAACTCCGGGAGTTGGTGATGGACAGGGAGGCCTGGCGTGCTGCGATTCATGGGGTCGCAAAGAGTCGGACACGACTGTGTGACTGAACTGAACTGATATATGGTTTATTTTTATTTCTTTATACTGGCAAATTAAAGAGACAAGAAAAAAAATTCTCTCTTTGCCTTTGTCCACATTCAGCTGCTGTATTAACATGTTTTCCATTTTGGTATGTACATAAACATAGCTCAATATCTCACAGAAACATTGAAGTATCTTACAGTATGGCCCATTCATTATAACAAAACATTAAAATGTCAACACATTTGTAACATGAAAATATTTGAGAAGTATTAACACATAAAAGGATAAATTTTTTAAAATATATTTAGCTAAATATAACCCAATGTATTTGTTAAGTTCTGTATCTAACATTATGGTTGTTAAGCAAAAAAAGTGATACAATTTTTATTTTACATAAAAATTACACTTCAAACATCCTGATTTATATAATTCTAACTATATATCCTGAAGAACATAATTCTCCAAAATTCTAGGCTGATTATTGTTTTTCTCTTTTGATGTGCATGTGTTGTGTCTTAGTTGAGATAAGCCTGGTTGATCCTGCCTTGGAAGAAAGATGCCCACAGAAGTGGCCACCAGCAGGTGGAGCAGGTGGAGCTGTCTGGCAGGCGGGCTACAGAAGTGTCGGAGAAGATCCAGACAACTGCACTCTGATTGCTGGAACGGGAGACCAACCAAATGCAGGCTGGGTTCTCCCATCTGTTTTCCCTCCAGCATCATGGTCCCTGGAAGCGCCACAGGTGAATCGGATAGGGTCTCCTGCAACATGCAGGTAGCTGCGGGTCGGGCAGTGGCATCCCCTCGCTCCTGGGGTATCCCCTTCCTACTGTTCTCAGCTTTGTCAGGAAACCACCTCACTCCTTGTTTGTCAACGCCACAATTATCTACCTGCTTTGTGCTTCTCATTTTATATTCTAAGTGCCAAAGACTGAAGGCGGACAAACGAAAAACTCCCCTGGCTCCAAATTAAACTGTTATTCAGTTCAGTGGCTCAGCCGTGTCCGACTCTTTGTAACCAGCATGCCAGGCTTCCCTGTCTGTCACCAACACCCGGAGCTTGCTCAAACTCATGTCCATTGAGTCAGTCATGCCATCCAACCATCTCATTCTTGGTTGTCCCCTTCCCCTCCTGCCTTCAATCTTTCCTAGCATCAAGGTCTTTTCAAATGAGTCAGCTCCTCGCATCAGGTGGCCAAAGTATTGGAGCTTCAGCATCAGTCCTTCTAATGAATATTCAGGACTGATTTCCTTTAGGATTGACTGGTTGGATCTCCTTGAAGTCCAAGGGACTTTCAAGAGTCTTCTCCAACACCACAGTTCAAAAGCATCAGCTCTTTGGCACTCAGCTTGCTTTATGGTTCAACTCTCATATCCATACATGACTACTGGAAAAACCATAACTTTGACTATACGGACCTTGGTTGGCAAAGTAGTGTCTCTGCTTTTTAATATAATGTCTAGATTTGTCATAGCTTTTCTTCCAAGGAGCAAGTGTCTTTTACTTTCATGGCTGCAGTCACCATCTGCAGTGATTTTGGAGCCCAAGAAAATAACGTCCGTCACTGTTTCCATTGTTTCCCCATCTCCAAGTGATGGGACCAGATGCCATGACCTTAGTGTTTTGAATGTTGAGTTTTCAGTCAGCTTTTCACTCTCCTCTTTCACTTTCATGAAGAGGCTTTTTCACTCCTCTTCATTTTCTGCCGTACCTGCATATCTGAGGTTATTGATATTTTAGAGACACAGATTAACACTGAACCAGGTCAGGCCAATGTCGTTGCACAATAATCTGAGGAGCTCCTTGGGAGCAGAAGGCTGCACAGAAGACGCACTCCTGATCCCAGTCTTCCTGGTCCACAAAACGCAAAACTCGCACATCCCTTCCTCCCAAACAACCCAGTTCAAAGGGATTACAGATTTTCTGGTCTAAGTGAAAATATAGAAAAGGTAAAATCTTAATGCTGTAACTTAAAATTAAATCCTATTTCATGCTTCCAAAAGTTCAGTGGCAAACACTTTCGATTATTTTCAGATCAACTCATAAATATTTATACTGATGCCAAAACTCATTCCTGGAATTCCCCCCTGGTGTGCCCCGCCCTACATAATTTATCAGTGATTCCATCTGTACTCCTTCCATCTCCTTTGGGTTTGTTTTGCCGCTCAATATTCAGTCAAAAGAATATAATTTGGTAAAACAGGCCCATTTGAAAGAAATGCTTATACAGAATTTTTCATCGAGAAATCCCTGTTCATTTGTTAAGCTGTTTCAGTTCTTTCTCTCTTTCTCCCTCTTTCTCTACACACACACACACACACACACACCATGGTCTATTTCCTTCTAGAAATATCTACTAAAGGTCTTCTCTGCTTGAGGAGACATTTGTTCCCATGGCACATGTAAAGATGTTCAGGTCGTACATTCTGACAAGGAAGAGGCCTCCTGTGCACACCACAGACCAAGGGAATGTGTGCCAGGGCCCACAAAACCAGCACAGGCAGTTCAGAGTAAGTAAGTAGTTCGGTGTAGAATTGTCCCAGATGGCGGCCATGCAGAAGGCAGCCCTGAGAAGTTGTTCACCATCAGACAGGCAGCCAGGACCTGGTAGAGCCACATCACGTGCTCTCTGACAGAACAGTTCAGAGAACATTCCAACCAAAATCCCTATTTCAGATTGGTCAGCCTGATTTGAAAACATAGCTGCTCAAAGGAGGTAAACGGAGCTTTGAATTCCAGCCATCACACCTCCTCGTGGACAGACCGTGTCTGACCAGCTCCACCCCACATCCTGTGCAGAGTCTGAATTCCTCTGCTACCCAATGAAGAGGCAATGTGGCAAGACGTGAGTTAGCCGTCTCACACCACTGCAGCGCCTTGTGACAGAAAATGAAACACTTCCATTTTTCTTACAGTGAAGCACTAGCTCCTCTCCCTCCTGTGTCTCTCCCACCCGCCCAGGACTTGCTGGCAGGGAGGGCAATGCATGTTTACTTCCACACCACGCATCACTCATGTGCTCACAGGATGCTTGCCTAATGAATGCCCAGTGGGCATGGAGTGATTCTGTCACCACCTCCACGTAACCCTGCCACCCAGCACCAAGTTCTCATCGCTCTGTAGAGACACGTTTCTCCTCCAAGTGAATTCCATTACTCAGGTTGGATAGAATCCCTGTCATTCATGGGGGGATATAATCTGCATATCTTTACTGATGGTTAAAATGGTCCCTTATCTGGAACCGGATGGATACAGGAAGAGAAGTGTTACCCAGGCAACGGAGCTGCTTTGTTTGAATGGCTTTCTTTATTATCACAATGGAAGTTAAAAGATACAATGTTGTGTAAATTACTGAGTTCACATAAAAAAGTGTAACAATAAAGAGAATGAGGAAAAAACTACCACTTTTAAGTGAAAGATAGAACATTTCTGGACTTCTTTCATAGTTGTTTGGATTGTATAATCCATTTATGTTCATTAAAAATTATTAACACCCTTGAATAAATTCAGGAGTTTATCATAGTACACATATTCAGTCTGATGTTTTTTTTTTTATTTGTTCATTTTCCATGTCTCCTTTTGAAATGTGAGCATCTTGAGAGTAGAAGCCTTGCTGATCTTGTTCACAGAGGTTAACTCCTATTCTAGGAATTCAGAAAACATAAAATAACAGGGAAATAAATTTTGAGACTGACTGTCTGCCACTAGGTAGCATGGAGGTCCTTTTGTCCCATAAAAACAAATTTTACATTTGTAACTGCGTTTCATATAAAAATAAAAAACTTCTAAGAAATACTTATCTTTTTTATTTTTAAAAATTATTTATTTTTTTATTTTAATTGAAGGTTAATTACTTTACAATATTATGGTGGTTTTGCCATACATGAATCAGCCATGGGCGTACATGTGTTCCCCATCCAGACCCTCCTTCCCACCTCCCTCTTTATCCCTCAGGGTCATCCCAGTGCACCAGCCCTGAGCACCCTGCCTCATGCATCAAACCTGAATTGGTGATCTATTTCACATATGATAGTATACATGTTTTCAATGCTATTCCCTCAAATCATCCCACCCTCACCTTCTCCAACAGAGTCCAACAGTCTGTTCTTTACATCTGTGTTTCTTTTGCTGTCTCACATATAGGGTCATCATTACCATCTTTCTAAATTCCATTACTGCTAAGTCACTTCAGTTGTGTCCGACTCTGTGCGACCCCATAGATGGCAGGCCACCAGGCTTCCCCGTCCCTGGGATTCTCCAGGCAAGAACACTGGAGTGGGTTGCCATTTCCTTCTCCAATGAATGAAAGTGAAAAGTGAAAGTGAAGTCACTCAGTCTTATCCGACTCTTAGCGACCCCATGGACTGCAGCCTACCAGGCTCCTCCATCCATGGAATACTGTATTGGTGTTTTTCTTTCTGACTTACTTTGCTTTGTATAAAGGCTCCAGGAGACAGAATCTCACCACTCATTTCATTGATAATTTGGTTGTTTTTGTTAGAATTGTCTTGAAAAGTGTTAATGCAGAGCCATTCCGAAATCAAACTGCTTGGCTTGGTATTCTAGCTGAGTCTGACAGCTAATTGGTGGGATGAAGTAAAAGACCACTGTCTCCACAGTGATGCTCTCAGAATGGAGAGAGGCAACAGATATGGGGTTAGAGCAGAGCATGGCACAGGGTGAGCACCCAGTGCATAATCACAGGGAGAACGTAAAATATAATATGTCTTTGATAATAAAAGTCTTACAGAATCAGTTCAAATATCAGGAGCAAAAGTTTTCATTTTTATAGAGTGTGCATATCGTACAGAATAAAAACAAATTATTTAAACATTTTCTTATAACGTTAAACAGATTTCTTACAACCCCCCTGGTGTTATATCCTCCTTAGTTATGAACCTTATCCGAATATCATCATGTCATAATAATTTAAAAAATCCATTGTGCATAGCTTAAGGCAAAATGCTTTGTCCTGCCTGCATTACATGTTTGGGGTCTGACTTTTTTCACACCCTATTTCTGCTCTTATGGTGAAATAACATTGATTCTAGGCTGGAAATACTAGGCTTGAAAGAAGCAATCGTATATTAATAGTATCAGTGCATGGGTTACAGTCATCTTTACATGACACATAGCATCTGGAAAGGTCCATGACTTGGCTAAGAGCAAAGTTAATTAGTGACTATGTACAATTAAGACCAGCTTCTAATCTGGTTCCTTCTTATCCTGCTGCTTTTAAGAGCTACAGTACCATGAAACTAATCCTTGTTATACAACTGTTGATGTTAATACCTCTCTCCTTTGAGCTACTGAAGAGTCTTAAGTACCATAAATCAAATCACATCCAAGTCTGTTTAACAATGAAAGGGGTTATCATTAACTTATTTCCTTTTGGTTTTCAGATTAATTAGATTGATTGTCAACAGATTTATTATTCTCACATTTATGTCATGCCTACATTAATATTTATAGGAATGTTATTTGCAATTTACTTGTAAGATATCTAAGACAGAAAAAAATTGACTGGCAGGGAAAAGACAGAAAAACACTGTCAGGATAGTCTACTGTGAGCACAGTTTATGCCCAGATCATCCTGGATTGACTTCATTCACTCACTGCCGTGTTTGTGGGACAACAGAAAGATGTCTAGTCAAGGTAAAATGGGGATAATGTGAAATAGAAAGAAATGGAAAGCCCTTCACTTGAAGAGAGTAAATCTCACTTGTAGACACACCTCAAGGTGCACTGTGTAGCTGGCTGGGCTATCAGCACCCAGACTCAAGGAAACCAGACAACCTGTTCCTGGTCTAACACATTAGTAAATGTGTTAAACTGACATTAAATTACGTGTCTATACACTAAAATGTATCCAGTACACTCTTTTTCCAGGGAAATCATTATGTATTTTTCATAACCTTATAAAACTGAAAGGTCTCTAAGGTTGGGATGCCCTGTACAGAGCTCATCAATAAGAACAGAATTATTAAGTTTAAATATTATATATTTGCTACAAGAATTACATTGGCATTACCAAACTACGTTTAGTCATTCTCTATCCATTCCTTTTATAATTTGTTTTTTAAACTTGAAGCTTTAAATTATTTTTCACTACAAATATAACCAGATTTTTATCACATACATATGTGTGCTTTTTAAGATACTTCAAAGTGCATGGCAAAGTAGTACAATGAAATTCTATGTTAACCCTATAATGACCCTCTCCCTCTGGTCCTAAAAACCACTAGGAATGTTTAATCAAACAGTAGACAATTTCAATTTTTGCTGTATGACTTCCTGCACACAAAGTCAAACCATACATTAAAACAATATAAACTTTGCTATTTTAAAAACAGGCTCCTGGTTTTAACTCTGATGAGCAAAGAGCTTGGAAGTTGGCCCTCCCACATTTTCAAGAAGAAAAGTTCTGCACAAATGGAAGGTCAACCACTTTTATTGAATGCCTCAGAGAACTGAGGCCTCAGAATAAATTGCCGCGGGGACATCTGGAGAGATGACAGGAACAGAGAAGGACCTGAGATCAACTTATCTGCAGGAGAGGTGGCAGGAGCCTTCACCTGGACTATGCTGGAGAAAGCCAGCAGCGTGCAAGAACAGATGCATGATGTAAGCAGAGAAAAAGTCACAAAGATGCAAAAGGAAACGCTAGAACCAAAACCCTGAAACAGAAATGAAGAGGCATCAGCGTCTCATCAAAAGCCTAGTCATGCCAAAGAAAGAAGTGAGCTTGAAAACCTGTCAGCAGAAACTTCCCAAACTGAAACACAAAGGAAAAGATACTAAGAACAAAAAGAAGAACTAAGATCCTGCAAACCTTGCATGAGGCCGGAAAAGAAAAGATTAAAGTCCGTTACTACATTAAAAATGGGCTACAAGGCCATTAAGGATGCTCCTCTTGTGAGTTCCCTTGTTTCATTTTGAGCCATGATCCATTTCTTAAGGGCGTGGCTGGAAATGAACTCAGCTAAACAGCACCCATTCCTTAGACCCTTCAAGATGAAGTAAAGCATTCAATCCAATGAGTCACAATACACATCTTAGAAAATCTACAAGAAAGAAGAAAGAACTGTAACCTGAGTGATACTGTTTTCCTCCAAATTTACAGTTGTACCAGTCATTTTAATTCTATTCACAACTATTATCCATTTATTTTCAAGTTTTTGGGGAAAAAGAAAAAATGTAACTACTTAAGTAGCAGAGGATTAGCACAGGATTATAGCAAAATATCACATAAGTTTTTGGGAATGATACTGAAAGGATAAGACCTTATACTCCAGTATTTATTGTCTGACATTGAATTTATGCCTTTAAGGTGTATGTTACCTGTTTTAAACCTCTAGTCTCTCTCTGAAGAAGGAGTTGATATATTGTTTCCATTTTCCTTTCTTCTTGAAGTATTCTAATCAGTATAACCTGGAGGTAGTCCACTGTGTTGGAGAAAGTTCTAAGGCTTAAGATGAAAAGTCACACAGATGATGAATGAAGAAGCTGCTTATAACTGTGAGCCGTCCTCTGATTCAGGAAAAAGAATAATGTGTTACAAACCATGTCCACAGTGGTGCCACATGAAAAATAAAGTGGACATATTTACTAATACAAATGTGACCCTCTGGTACTTGGGGGTTGTGGGTATATTTTTTTTCTTCCTCCAAGTGGCCTCAGATATCACTTACACAAAGTTTATATGTAACACTTCAGGGATCCACCCCCTTCCTTCCTAAGAGACCTGTTTGGTCTTCATTTCTTTCAAGCTTGACATTGGCTTTTATCAATTGAATTCTTGTGCCCAATGCTTTCACTTCATATTTTAGACTCTTGCCCTGCTGATGACTGCAAATGGGCTTGAAACTTGAGTAGGGAACCCATGGTTTAGGGAGTATATAGTTCAAAAGACCCCAGATGAAACAAGCCAGATTTTGAGAGAGAGCAGAGACCCACAGTTGTTCAGAGACTTTCTGAACAGTCTCTGCTTGCTAAGTTTCACACATTTTAACCCAAGTCTAGGGGCTGAGCCTCATGTGTTAATGCTGTAAATTAAAGAAACAAATGTTCTTCTTTGATCACTTACTTTCTCTACAAGTCAAGTCATTATGACCTTGGATTTTCGGTACCACAGTCATGAGGCAGTTCGGATCTGTTAGCAGAGGATTAGCAGTTAGTTTAGTGGTTAAGTGAAGGAGTTTCAAAGCTAAGCTGCCTGAGTCAATGTCCATTTCCAACACTCAGTCATTGTGACCCTGGGAAAATTATTCTCATTTGTGGTGAATTAGATTTTTCATTATAAAGTGGATATATTAATGGGCCTTGTCTGACAGGGTGGCTTGAGGATTCAGTCAGTCAGGGTACTAAAGTGCCTGTCCAGCCCCTGCCAGGCGGCGGGCCTCCTGAAGACCAGAAGTTCATGCTGACTTAAACGCCACCTGCCCTGCTAACACAGCCACACGGACAGTGAGGTAGGTACTTGTGTCACTCAGACCTTGAAAAGCAAGGTCATGTTATTGGGGAATGGTAAACCAAAATGCAAGAGTGGGACTAACTCTCTCTCACCTTATTACTCACCTGATCTCTGTTGCTAAAATCTACCACAACAAAACAGATTCCCCTGATCATTTTTCTTTACCTAGGTAATTCAGTTCAGAATCAAAGGTCCCCACAAATGCAAGTGACATGAAACTGAAGTCACACTTGAGGAGTCAGGAAGTCTACGCAGCTTTGCATCTTTACCGTAACTGTCACAGCACGCAGAAGACTTGGAATGACCCAGTCCCTGCATTCGCCATGGGTCCCAGGTGGGCCTGCACACAGACTGGACAGCTGCCAGCCTGTACTCATATCCTCAGGCTGGTCGTAGCTGCAGCCACAAATAGGTGTCATCCTCTTAGCCCAAACCTCCCAAAGGACTTCCCAAAGGCTGCTCACCCAGATCATGGGCTTTAACCTTGTTTAGTTGATTTGCTTTCTGGGAGCACATTAGAAGTTTTGTCATCTTCCATTTTGTTTCAACTGTTTTGTCTAATTAAGTAAAAGTAAAAACTTTAAACACTGAAAGGGAAAAAAAAAAAGCTTCTAATGAATGGTAGAAATTCTCTTCCCAAGAAAGTAAGTCCTAAACCTAAGTATGACCAAGTCTCCCAGGTTGTGACTTCACGGGTGAGCTGGCCCTAACATAATCTACAATAAATTTCTACTAAGCATTTCACATGAACCTTAAAAAAAAAAAAAAAAAAAAGGAGAGAGAATAATTTGTTTGCCCCCAGGGTCACAGTGATTGAGTACTGGAAATAGACATTAACTCAAGCAGTTTGTCTTTGAAATCCCCTACTTTTCTATTACTACTATATTGTTTATTTTCTGCTAAAAGATGTAAACCTCCTCCTGACTGTGATAGCAGAAAATCCAAGGTCATACTGATTTAGGCAGTAAGGGAAGCAAGTGATCATGGAAGATCACATTGATTCCTTGAATTGAAGCATCAATAGCTGTTTTTGCTATCAAAAGTTCTATGAGGCTTCACACTGTTAGTCTAAAAACAAATGACATAAAGGAAGAAATGGATGCTTTATTGTACTTTGCTGATGATGTTAATATTTCTGGCTATAATTCTGTCTCCCTTTCTAGTATATACACTTCCTTAATACCTGTCAGCTGTCACAAAAGTACACTAGCAGGGCTGGGCCTGTGCTGCATTCACCTTGGGAAACTCTGAAGCAAGAAGGATCAGGGGCTGCAGACCTGCAGGTGTAAGGCCAGAGAGGGCCCTGCAGCTACCCCCAAATTACCTGAGGATGTGGAGGTCTCTAATGCGGTTTTACTTGTCCTGATTGTCTTGTAGAATTACTGGCCGCCCCATTCCCAGAGAAATGATCCGGAGCAGAATACTGAAAAAGTATTCTCCTCCTCAGAGAAGGAGCTGCGAGCATGCAGGATTTCCCCTCGCCATCTGCAGAGCTAGCAGGTTAACCCTGGAGACGGCCTCCTCCCAACTGGCTCCTTCCTGATGTGATTTCCTTCTCACAGTCTACAGTCTGTGACTGACGTGCCCAGCATCTCATAGCCTGCCCTTGGTTGGTCACTGACTTGACTGCTGCAAAGGCTGCAAATAGGCAAGCTGACCACAGTGTGTGTGTGTGTGCTGGGGTGCGGGGTGTTGCCACCTGATGCGGGGCTCATTCTAAATGGAAAACAAATGTGTAGACACATTGTAGAGCCAAAGAAAGAAGTACAGTGGCGCTGGGAGGGCTGTGGACACCAAAGGAACCCAATGGGGAGATTTCAGATGGATCAGTTTATAAGTAGCAGCTGAACACATAATCAGGACTTCCCCGGTGGCTCAGTCAGCAAGGAATCTGTCTGCAGTGCAGGAGACCCAGGTTCAATCCCTGAGTCAGGAAGATGCCCTGGAAAACGGAATGGCAACCCACTCCAGTATTCTTACCTGGAGGATTCCATGGACAGAGGAGCCTGGTAGAGCTGCGTGGGTCCATGGGGTTGCATAGAGTCAGACATGACTGAGTGACTAACATTTTCACTTTCAAATACATCATCAGAAAGCCACCAAAATCAATTAGAAAAAGAGACTGTTTAGCAGATGTTCTACAAGTAGGGGAAAAAAAAAAAAAAAAAAAAAGCCCTGTCCCCACATAACTCCATATTTAAAGGTTTAAAGGAGATGTACTGAAAACATTAATATGGGAGAAAAGGTAACAAACATAATAGGAGATAATGAAGTAAAAATAATAGTTTGGTTCACCATTCTGGAGAGTTATCTGGCAATACAAATTCTAATTAGTTATGTGCAAATCTTAGGAAAGAGAAAATGGGATCCTGGTAAAATTAAAAGATATTCTCATACAAGGGATAAAAATTGGAGATTGGAGATCTCTTTGGAGATTTTCTTTACCTTAATATAATTTATGTTATAGTTATACTGCATATAGATTATGGAAAGTAAATATATCAGTTTTCCTAAATGATAAAAGCACACTGACTTTCAATTTGAAGTAAATTAAAAAACTAGTATATGTCTCCTGCATTTTCCATGGTATTTGAAGAGACAGAAAAGTAATTTGATGAGATGATTTTCATTCCTCAAAAGAGAATTTCAACGACAGGTCAAATTGCAGTTAGAAAGCAAAGCTCCCTATGTCACCCATTTGCCCCTCAGGGTTCTGTTGAGTAAACAGTTGTTATCTACATGCTTCCTGTGGATTTTAATTGATCACATTATTAAATTTCAAAAATCCATACTAGAAAAAGTGTAATGAAATAATGTCAATCAGATAATAAACCAAATTATAATCAAAAGCACATGTAGAGGAAGTGAATAGATCCTTCTGTTTACTAGCAAAAAAAAAGTATTAAAACATTAAGAGAAAAGTGTAGTTCACTTACATCTTGATATAAAATTTTAATATTAATAATTTGGTACAGATCTTTATCCACCAAATATATGATGATGATTCAACTGGAGGTTATTTGAGGAGTTCCATGAGCTCAATGCAAAGATTCTCTTGTTTTTGAATGCCTTTGTCATTTCAGATGGTGCCGTTGATGAAATTTTACTAGTAAATTACTTCCATAGAGCCCTCAAGTTGATAAATACCCACAAGTCTCTTGACCAAGTGTCAAAGAAAAAGCACTGAGATACCTAGAAGGCCAGGATAGAAACTTGCTTTGCTGTTTTTAGCTAACAACTACATTCATAGAATTGCTGAGGGTATGGGATTCTTATGAAAACTGAAAGACACAGTTTACAAAAACTAAAATGCACAAATGTTAAAAACCAAAACCATCATAAGTGGTACAGGTCAATCAGAACTTTCCAGAAGCAACCTTCAAGTTATCTGTTCTTCTTACCTGAGCTGCCTCTATTCTCCCCTTATGCAAATCAGGTGGGTTGAAGAATGTAACCCTTATCTGTCTTGGATTATTAGGATGAAAATATCTTTAGCTTTTTTATTCAGTGTAGCAGAGAAAAAAGAGGAAAGAAGAAATTTTGGGGGAGATATATCTGGCAAGTAGATGTGAAAATGCTTGATAAAAATAAAAGTAGTAGATGGAGAGAGAGAATCTCTATGCTACTAGGCATTTTCTTAAAGATTAGAAATTGACAGAAAGCTTACTTTAGCAAAAAAAGCTTATTACATATATATATACACACACACAATATATATGTACAACCATATATATAAACTCATTTGTGTATATAAAACATATACACATATAACCACATACATACATATAACTTATCTCTCTGTCTCTATATGTATCAAGATCTATCTCTTATCATCTATCTATTCATCAAATCTGTCATCTACTTGCCTATCTATTACTCAATACGCTAAGGCATATTTAGTTATTGCAGATTGCAATTGCCTTGTGGAAAATCACCAACTCACAAGGGTAGACACTATGAGAAGAAAAATAGAACAACTTATACCACAAAATATTCTGAAAATTATAAAGTAGCACTAATAAGTCCTTGCACATCAATAGTCACATTACTAATGATCAGATAAATGCAAATGAAACCACATCAAGGTATCACCTCACAGTTGTTGGAATGTCTACTATAAAAAAGGACAGCAGTCACAAGTGTATGAGACAGGGAGACAGGGGACTCTTTGTTCACTGCTGGTGGGGATGTAAATGAGTGCAGCCATTATGGAAAACAAATGGAGATTCCTCACAAAATTAATAATTGGGCTACAATATGATCCAGCAATCCCACCATTGGCCGTGCACACAAATGAAACATAAACAGGATAACAGGATATCCCGTGTTTATTGAAGCATCACTCACAACAGCCAAAATGAGGAAACCTAAGTGTCCATAAATGGATGAATAGATAAAGAAAAGCTTTTATATACACAATAAAATATTATCAAACCACAAGAAATACAGATATCTTGCCATCTGCAATGATATGGTTGGTCCATTAGGTCATACTGTGCAAATCACAGTCATTAGATTAGGTCATCAGGTCATTAGGTTATACTGTGATATAAGTCAGAGAAAGATATATGTTGTATGTTATCACTTATAAGTAAACGTAAAAAAGCCAAACTCATAGAAACAGAATAGCATGGTAGTTACCAGGGGCTGGGGGCAGAGGGAACCGAGGAGATGTTAGTCAAGTGTAGAAACTTAGAAGATGAGTAAATTCTTGAGGTCTAATTAATACACACTGTTTATAGTTAAGAGTACTGTAAAATATATCTTAAACTTGCAAGACATTAGATCTTAAAAGTTCCCACTATGAAAAAAGAAATGTTAATTAAGTGATGAGATGAACGTTAGCTTACCCTGCACTGGTGATCATACATAAATCTATTAGGTCATCAGACTGTTCACCTTAAACTAACACAATGTTATACATCAATCAAAAATGTTCCTCTAGCAAAAGAAATTAAACAGGAGCGTAAATTATATGAATGCCACTTCATACTCAGATGACAGCTTTGGATGGATATTCTAGAGAGAAGCCTATTCAAGTTAAAAGATCTTTCACTCTTCAGAATTTTCTTAGAAAAGAAAGCAACCAAGAACAAAACACAAAAGAGAAATAACACTCTCGTTGGGATGCAAGCACATTTTCCCTCACCTCAAAGCCTGTGATTAGAGCAAGGAGAACATAAGGAGCTTTTCTCAACTAGGAGAGCTCTGCTTACTCAGATGTGAATGTGGACCCAGACCCCTGGACAGTCTCTACTCCCATCTGAGAACCATATTGAAAGTGAAAATATTAGTTGTTTACTCATGTCCCAGTCTTTGCGACTCCATGGACTGTAGCCTGCCAGGCTCCTCTGTCCGTGAGATTCTCCAGATAAGAACACTGGAGTGGGTTGCCATGCCCTCCTCCAGGAGATCTTCCTGTCCCAGGGATCAAACCCGAGTCTCCCACATTGCAGATGGGTTCTTTACCCTCTGAGCCATCAGGGGCACCCTGGATTCTATTATCTATGTTCAAATAGTTCAAGGTCTTCAAAGGGAAACCATGACTCAGGGAAACTTAAGAAAGCATAATAGCAAGTCCTTTGGTAAAAGAAACATTTAACTGCTAAGTTATTTATTTTTACAGTTCTGATTTGCATCATTCTGTTAACCCATTGGACTGTTGACTATTAGAGCAGTTCATGCACACTTGAAGTTTTTACAAAACCATATCATTTATTTTACTTTCTTTGCCTTTGACCTACTTCTTTCTCATCTTTTTATATCTGTTCTCCATCCTGATATAGAAATAATATAATATAATCATGAAAATATAATACAATAAAATAGAAGCAAAACATGAATAAATGTGACCTTTTCATAAAACATTAGGAGAGATTTTAAGTCAAAATTTTTTACAATAAAGTATGAATCTACAGATTCATTTATTTCTCCTTTCTTCCTGTTTTCAATGCTCAAGTTTCTTTCAGTATACCACTTATTTAATATAAAACATTCTCTCATGTCTGCACTGCTCAATGTGCTCAAAATATTTAATGATCAACAGTGTCTCTCCTGAAGTTCCTGAGTCATGAACAGGAAAAGCTACAACCTTAAACTGAGAGGGCTTCCCTGTTGGCTCAGACAGTAAAGAATCCACCTGAAATGCAGGAGACCTGGGTTCGATCCCTGGGTCAAGAAGATTCCCTGGAGAAGAAAATGGCTACCCACTCCAGTATTCTTGCCTGGGAAATCCCATGGACTACAGGCTATAGTTCATGGGGTGACAAGAGTTGGACACAACTTAATGACTAAACAACCAATCTGAGAGCAGTTAAGTGAATTAAATGAGGGACCATCAGACTGAGGAGACTCTAGTGCCTTAGCAGCCTGTGTAAGCAAACACTAACCTCAGGCTGAAATGTCTCAAGGTCAAGAAATCAAAACCTAAGGACAGCCAATCGTAAACTGCCTCGGCCTTTCCCAAATACAGCAGTGGTACACCAGCCTCAGGATTTCCTAGCTCCGCTTCTTCTGTGTCTCTTGGGCTCCTGTTGGTGGCTCCGAATCACTCCAGCTGCGGTGCTGCCTGAATGGAAGTAATTTTGGGGTGATATACATTCTTGAAATATTTACTATGTCTCAGCTTATCTTTCAATACTAGCAAGTAGAAAATCCTTCCTTAACGTTGTCCAATTAGACCCTAGTTTGTTTAGTGAGCTCACACTGCTCATCTGCTCCTTGTCCTCTCATCTCATAAACAGTTATAAGTACAGTGGTGTGGACATGCACACACACACACACACACACACTGGCGTGAACACAGACACACACACACACACACACACACTGATGTGGACACACGCACACAGGCGTGGACACCCAGACATACACAGTATATCCGATTTCTTGCTAGAGGAGACCCATCCCAGATCTGAATAACGACAGGACCTGTATTACACAGAAACATTCTTACACTTTGACGTTTGTTTGAAGTTATTTAAATGACACTCTAGGTTGCTAAAGATCAAAGAAAAAACAGAAGTCTGAAGAAGATCATAAACAATGTTAACACACTGTGAGGTAGTTAACATTTTACCAAATATCTGTCAGTACTCTTAAAAAATGATTAGACTATGTCCCTGAAATAGGTAGTATCTGACCCTGTTCTGAAATAAAGCTTTTATGGAATTTGGAGCATTCAAGAGTATGATTAGAAAAATACCTGATCTAGATTCTATGTATTCTTAATGTGCTAGTAGTAAAGAGCCCACCCGCCAATGCAGGAGACATAAGATGTAGGTTCAATCTCTGGGTCAGGAAGATCCCCTAGAGGAGGGCATGGCCACCTACTCCATTACGATCATCACAAATGATGACTGTCCTTATTAGAAACCCCCAAGAGTCTTGCTTTTACTTTCCAGGAGTGGGTCCTCTAATTTGATCAGGAGGGACAGCCACGTAAAGGCTACATGATAGCTTTAGCCTGTGCATTTTCTGAAGACCTTGAAAATAAGTCCACCCTTTGACTAGTCTGAAATCCGTTGGTCTGAGCTCCAAAATTATAAGAGCTAAATGCATTTTCAAAGTTATGCAATGGAAGAAATTTCTCCACCAATAAATGTCTGCATTATTTCTCCCATTTTGCTGTTTGGTGCAGTGCTTCCTAAGCAGCTGCTGCATCTACAGCTCACCTTAACCCCAGAGACACCTCTGCGTCTCTCAGAACTCTTCCCGTATCAGCTACCTTCACTGTGATGAATGCTCTCTATCTTCCTTACTTCTGTCGTTTTAAGTGGCTTAAATTAATAGATTCCATTTTTAAATGATCTAATTGGCTCAAGAGAGAGGTCCAGAGTGAGTAACTCAGAAACAAATTGGATCACAAACAACACTGAGAGTTTTGGACAAGGCACCACTCCTGGTTGCCTTAAGATGAAACCTTGAGAAGCCCTGCAAGGGGCCAGCTGGCTGCACTCAGTTTCCTGACCTGCAGCACTGTAGACAATAAATACGAGTTATCAGAAGACATGGTGCTAACTTAATACACAGATATTAAGTATATAGATAACTAAAGTGATAAAGTGATAAATAGCTAAAGCAAAGTCTGAGAATGAAATTCTAGACCAATTTTGCTGCCATGATAGTAGCTGAAACTTACTGTTACTAAGAGAATTATATAAATTAATAAAGGAACTCAAATCAAAGATGTACATATACATACATTTATGTCTTGGCACGCTGAATCCATTTTTTTTCCTAAAATCTAAACTAAAATTCATCCACTTTGGTACACCAGCTCTCCTATGTATTTCTTGAATAACTTATCAAATTGGAAACTGATGCACATTTTATGAATCAAGCATATTTTAGGTAAAAATTATTGTTTTTCATCACAGAAAACAAACAAGGTTTTCTTTTTAATCACTGAGGACACATAAAAGTGTTAGTCTCTCAGTTGTGTCCAACTTTTCACGACCCCGTGGACTGTGGCCCACCAGGCTTTGCTCTCCATGGGATTCCCCTGGCAAGAATACTGGAGTGGGTTGCCATTCCCTTCTCCAGGGGATCTTCCACACTCAGGGATCGAACATAGGTCTCCTGCATTGCAGGCAGATTCTTTACCAACTGAGTCACCAGGGGAGACCAATACATAATAGTAATTTGTGTCACTGGTCTCATCCCCAGAATAGGTTCGTCTCATAATTCTGTATTAAAGGCATGGGGTTTTCAAAATAATATGCACTTAATTAACCAATGACAGCAAAAGTGACCTGCCAAATGCTCAAACTGCACTCTTATGAGTAGACTGAATAATGGGAGCAACCAGAGCCAAGAACTCAACTGGCTGCTTCAAAATGAACAAAGATCCACAGAGCATTGTTCTCCCATGTCCTACAGTGTTGGTTCTGATGAAACAAAAGGAGAAGAAATGGGATTTCTAGAGGAAATTTTCGGTCTTCTCACCATCACCAAGCAGCTGAATATAATGCAGGTAGTTTGCCATCAGAGAGGCTTTTGTTTCTTGGAAAATCACCACTTAATATTTAAAAAAAAAAAAGCCAGCCTAATGTTTTTAATCAAAAAGTCCCATAAAACTGCAAGTTTAAAGAAAGAATGAGTATTTATGATATATTGCAAGACAGATGAAAACAGGAAAATTCTGAAATGGTAAAATTTGGGGAAAAGAGCAGTAATGAAAAAAATAACAAACTGCTTATCTAGAAAGCACTGTAACCCAGCATGGCTTATTGGCACAGGAAGGCAGGCTGTTTGTAATGTAATTGCACCATTCTACCTAAGCCCAATTCACTCTCATTATCTTGTCACTCCACCTTTTCTTCTGCAGACTCTCTGGCTGCCTGGCCTCATAGGCTGCAGGAGGGAACAGGTGGCGGGCTCCTCACTTGGCCTGCGATGCCGCCTTACTAATAGCTCCTGCCCGAATAGACCAGCCTGCTCATCTGAAATGGGCAGACTCTGCTGTCTTTGTGGGTAAGACAGGACGTGCTAATGTGGCTTACAATCTTCTGTAAGAGTGTGAAGATGCTCTACTGAAACAAGACCCCTTTAGAAGATAAGTGTTACAGAAAAAAACAAGAAGAGTATTTGCAGTTACTATACTTTTCCTAGGTTTTCAAACAGAATAAAACATCCATGTGAATCAGGACATGTTCCTCAGTTATAGCCAAGTCTTATGTCTTTCCTCAAAGAGAAATAATTTAAATCAACTGGCGCCAGGCATTTCCAACAGACTGGAAGCAGGCATCCGCTAATGGATGCTACCAAAGTGATCCACGACTGAAGTGTGTGTGTGCTTGATTTAACTTGCACACAACTATCACCCCTTACTTTAGAAGAGCAGGTTGGTTGCTTTACCAGCCATTTAAATTTGTGACAGAGAAAGATATCCTTTGGAGATAACTGTAAATATTGAATTGGCCCAAACATTCATTCAGCTTTTTCTGTAACATCTTATGGAAAAACCCAAACAAGTGTTTTGGCTGACCCAATTTCTTTACTTTTTAAAAATTTGACACATTGAATAAAAATAAATCTGAATTGTAATTTTAAGAGCAGAAAACATGAAACATGAGTCTTATTGCTTTTTGTTCTGAATGACGTCCTCAGTCAAAGAAGGTGATGACTATAAAGCACAGAATAGCTGAATTGTGCAGTACACACAGCATCATATACAATGAAATACAGAATGGTTGTAAGAAGAATCAGAAGCAGAAAGCATGGCTTTCCCCTGTAAAGACTCAGTTACAAACCACCAGACTGCATGGGCTCCACAGAGGCTGTGATGTGTACCTTATCCATCTTTGAGTCCTCATAGTACACAGCAGGTATTCAACACACACTTGCTGAATTGTTGAATGAATGTATGAAAGCTGAAAAATAACTGTGCAGGATAATTTAATTTTAAAAATACAAACTGCTCAAAACATAATCAAATGTTGCCCACTGTTCACAAAATAACCTTCACTCAAATGTACTCAAGATGAAATTAGGTTGTATTAGAATTTAACTCAAGAAAGAATTTAGAATTAAGATTCAACTAACCTCAGTTCAATTCTTAGATCTGCTACTGATGGTAGTTTGAAATCTTTTCTCTTTATACTTTTTGTAAAGATATTATATTTTGTGCATAGAATATTCAACATTCATACTAAAATTGCGTCTCTTCTGAAAGGTATGGAATGCTTGATTCTGTTGTGTAAATGGCACACACAGACATAATGCAGGAGTTCAGGCAGGGTTTTACAGAGAAACTTGTACCTGGAGTGTGAATATTGTCAGTTCCCCTTACCCACAGAACACACTCAGAAATAAGACAGACAGATATCAGTGACAAGTCACAGCAGAGTCAGCTTACAACTTGCTTCCCAACATAAGTCATCCATCGTGGCCTCTGGTCTGGTAGTTTTCTAAAGGTGCTCCCTGTCTCAGCAACCCTAGAAACTCTGAGCAATGCAAATTTTCAGACTCCAACCAGCTCACTGAACCGGAAGCTCTGTGCTGGGGCCCAGAAGCCTGAGTTGGGACCAGCAGTCCAGGTGGTTCTGATGTGTGCCTTAATTTGAGAAACACTAACCTACGATATCTGTGGTGCTGGAGAAGACTTGAGAGACTCTAGGACAGCAAGGAAATCAAACCAGCCTATCCTAAAGGAAACGAAACTTGAATATTCACTGGAAGGACTGATGCTGAAGCTGAAGCGCCAATACTTTGGCCCCCTGTAGCAAAGAGCTGACTGATTGGAAACGACCCTCATGCTGGGAAAGATTGAGGGCAGGAGAAGAAGGGGGGTGATAGAGGATGAGATGGTTGGATGGCATCACTGACTCAAAGGACATGAATCTGAACAAACTCTGGGAGATAGTGAAGGACAGGCAAGCCTGGCATGCTGCAGTTCATGGGGTCACAAAGAGTCGGACATGACTTAGTGATTGAACAACAACATCCTATGATATCTAAGCATATTCTAGAAAGCATACTAGAGACATGGGCTAACAATGAGCAAATATTTCCATTCTGTTAATATCACCCTTAAACCATCTTATCTGAGGCACATTCATTGTGCTCCCCCTCAAGTTTCTAGTATCCAGGTGTGGGAAGACTGTCAACAGTCCTCTTCAAAGTAAAGGACAGGTGTTGCTTCTGGCCCCCTGTATTACTCCTGCTGGGCCCTCTCTGGGTTCTGGAATAAACACATACCTAATGAGGGTTAAGAGCTGCTAAATTTGAGTTCGGCTCAGAAAAGCAGGCTCAGCTCCAGGAGACCCTTCCTGCTATGTGGTCAGTGTCACGTGATATGACAGGTCAGCCAGTGCCTGGAGCTACAACACAGAGGGAGACGCTGTTCAGAGCTTCATTCTTACCAATGAAAGTGCACATCATTTTCTCGCCTTTAATCATTTTTATATGCTTACTAGCAACCACATTTAAAAAAACATAAGAAAGCTGTTAACTATTGTCCATCATACTAGTGCTCTTTTCCTCTTTAAATCCTCAAAATGGTGACTTGTTGAAGCAGTGACTCTTACAAATACCAGTTCACCTCAATTCAATTAAACAAATAGAATGTATACTATGTAAACAGCACCCGATGAACCCGCTGAGTGCCCTCTGTCTATTTGTGGGGGTGGAGCAGGAAACTGCTTGCCAGAGGGTGGTTCTTGGGGCTTTAGTTCGGGCAAAGGCAAGGATGCTGGAATTATATCAAGACAATTAAAAGGACCAGGGGTCACATTAATGTTAACGTCCATTATGAAAACCAAATAGAAGGGTCGAATTCAAAGAACCAGACGCAGTATCTGAGGGGTGCCGGGAGCACAGAGGTGAGTGTGGAGCCTGGGGAGAGGGGAGGGGCACGTCTGAGACAGGTTAGGAGGCCACCTGGTCCAGGGCGGCCACTGCCGATGGTGTCAGCCTATAGGCTCAGTGCACACATCCAGGAACTAGGACTGGAAAAAGACCACCAGAAATAAAGCAAATACTTCACACTTGGGTGGGGAAAACAGACAAATGTAACTATGGAAAAAATGTACTTAATTAGGATTATGGCACCTGAGGAATCCGCGGATGGTGATCCGGTTTATGTTTGGGTCTTACATGGTAAGAAGGCTTTTCACAGAGGGAAGAGGATTCCCTGAATAATTAGTACCACACGGAGTTCACAGCATGGAGGAAAGATGTGATTTAATGATGAAACAGAAATAGATCCAGACAGCAGCAACAAAGCTATTCTCAGAAAACAGGTGAAGAGACAGTAAGAGAGGATGGTTATAGACTTTATGGACAATTAGAAGCGAGAAATGTCCAATAGTATGGTTGAACATCACAAAGAAGTCGAGGAAGATGTGGAATAAACACTGACAAAGCATATGCTATGATTTGAAGAAGCTTCGTATTGGATCTGCTCATTTGTGTGTTAATTTGTGTTATTTTTAATTGCATTTTCTAATTTGTTAACCACAAAACTTATATATTAGGCAAGCACCTAAAATGTCCTTAAGGTTCTCAGTGTGTGAAAAAGCATGTGTGAGTGAATGTGTGTGAATGTGGGACTTTGTGTGTGAGAATGTGCATGTAAGTGTGTGTGTGTGTGTGTGGAAAGAGAAAAAGAGCGGAAGAGGGGGAAGGTGCAGGCATCTCCCACGGCCACTTAAACTTACCCTCATAGGACTTGCATAAATTACAACTACTTCAATTTTCTGTTTTCAGCTTTGTGACATTAGTGTCCCCTACCAAATATTGTTCATAATGCTTATATGGCTGGGAAAATGTTAATAAACTTTTATTTTGGAAGAAAATGTCTCTACTTACTCTGAGAGCATATTTTAAAGTGTCTTGTAAACGTTTTGGTTCCTAATTCTACGAAGATATTATAAAAGTTGAATATTAAAAATAAGTATAAAGTGTTAAAGCTGACACCACCGGCTGCTGGCAGGAACCGGACGACAGTTTCCTGGCTTCTTATAAAGCTGTCCACATTCTTACCATGGATGCAGCTGTTGTGCTACTAGATTTTCAACCAAATGGTTCAAAAACGTATTAAGCCTGCACCTGAATGTTTATAAAAGCTTTCTTCCTAATTTTCTTCCTAGGTGAGTGAACAAACAGACGGATGAATAAATGTACATCTACAGAGTGGCATGTGATTCAGCTTTAAAAACAGCATCTATCTAGCCACAAAAGAACATGATGAATCTTAAATAGGTATTGTTCAGTGAAAGAAGTCAGCTAAAAAGGCTTAAACACTGGACATTTGGGAAAAGGCAAAACTGTAGAGATGACTAAAAACCAGTGGTTTGCAGAAGCGTAGCAAGAGGAGGGGAGGGCAGACCAGGTGAAGCCCCTGGAGTGTTTCCCGTGAGCATCCATCTGTGTGACTCTCCATGGTGACTTCCTGACATGGTCCCTTTGGGAGACCCTGTGGAACTCACCGCACAGAGCCGGTCCTGTGTGGATTAAGCCAGCAGGGCTGCTCTCCACTCATGGCCCTGTGAGTATGGGGTTTTCCCTCCCAGGAAGCCAGAACTGCCCCTGTCTCATAGCTAATGTCTGCCCAGAGAGCCTGGACCTCTTGCACTGGGCTCAGTACCAGCATCTCTGCTTCCACTCAGGAAGCCTGGTGGTTGGACCAGCTGGACTTTGATGACTCCTGCTCTGTGGGAACAGCAGGGGCTGAGCTACAGACAGGAGCAGAAGGGAGCACTGAGGCACATCTGGAGACCGGGCACTGACCGCAACAGAAGCTTACACCGAGGGATCAGCGTGGGCACCACCAGGACTATTCTAGCCACAGGCAGGACAGGCAGCCTCGGTGCAGGGAGTGGGAGCTGAGTGGACATGGGAAGCAGGAGAGCCAGGTCCACACATACAGGACGGCACAGTGGCCTCCACCAGCCTGGCCGCCATGTCTCACATTCCTCCACTTCGTCGTGCAGTGTGACACTGTGCTCAGCATTTAGAGTGATCAAGTTGGTGAGATTTTATGTTAGAACTTGTGGTTATCTCTTTTATCAGTAAAGGTACCTAACAGCGATCTCAAGACTTTGTTGTGAATCTCCTTCACAATCAGACACTGATGGAAACATAACACAACTGTTTTAAGCCCTGAAAGGACACCAATAGTCTTCAGCAGCCACAATTACCCAACAATCTCTTGACCGTATTTTCTGAACAGGGAGAGGTGGGATTGCCAAGACCAAAGCAGGCAAGACTGCAATTTGTCCCTGAAGGACAGGATAATGTCTTTGAAATGCATGGAATGAAACTCCAGAAACAGTGCCACTAATTTATTAAATTTTCTGAAATACTTATTGGGACCTTGTACATCTAAGCATGACGGTAGATCCTGGGCTCACAAAGAGAAACTAGAGTTTCTTCCTTCAAACTCTCATGGAAACAAACAAAAAAGAAAAAGTAAAAACTGTAACATAAGTCAGCATCCTCATTTCTACAGCAGCAATCAATCAGCAACCCCAGACGCCAGCTCCAGGAATCGCACCTTCTGCTGGTGGTGGCAAAGTCATCAGACCCTCTCATAAGCAAGGCATTTAGAGAGCAGGTCAGAATTAGGAAACATTAAGAAAATTGCCTGAATACAAAGTCAGTCTTGGAAGCAGGACTAAGCTTCTTGGCCTTTGAGAATTGTGTCATTTTTTTCATGACATACAACATAGTCAGCAAAACTAGAAGTAGGGATGCTTCACTAGGGAAGCCAGTGACTCTAACATCACAAATACACCTGAAAGGGCAGGAATATGAATCACAAGTCTGGAGGGAAATGGACAGAGAAGTTGATACAGACAGGGGCAGAGCAGGAGTACAAGCCCATGTCTCAGACATCTTCAAAGCCACAGAAAAGCAGCAATCACACTCACCAGTTCAGATGTTTAGTGTTTATATGACAGCAACCTTGCCTTGTCAATTAAAAGGAAAATGCCCAGGAAGGCTGGACCTTGTTAGTTCAGGGGGCTGGGCGGTTGGCACCAGGCGGGGCAGGGCCCGGCTGGAAAGGCAGCCCGCATAGTGGCCACCCAGTGTCCTTTTGCGCATAGGGCCGTTTCCCATTCAGATGGGAAGCCAGCCCTGCTTTAAATGTGGACAGGCAAGTTGGAGGCACAGGTGACATTCTACAGGTCAAGGCTGCGTGAGCAGTGCCTGCCAAGACCTGCAGGTTTAAGTACCCCGTGTGAGAGCAGGAATGCCGGTAGGCTGTGTTACAAACCCAGTGTAGCACCTCTCCTCCTTCATCCTCTCCCCAAACAGTATCAATTCAGACACACTGCTTGAACTTCAAATATACATTCCTAAGAAGGGAGATACATGCTTGAGATGCATCCAGGGTTATTTTAATAACAAAATTGTGATTCCAGAAGGTGTGCTGGGGCAAGGCACAGTCACCCTCAGCGAGTTATCCATCACTCCCCTTATAGCCACCTTTGTCCCCCTCTTCATTTATAGTACATGACCTTTCTAGGACTGCAGTCAGAGTTTGCAGGGCAAATCCTGCAAGACTGGGCTTTGCACAACATGAAGTGAACACACACAACAGCTGATGTTGGGAAATTCTAAGTAGGTGATAAATAAGATTTTCCAACAGAGCAATAACTTTACTCACAATGACGTATCAGAAAGCAAGGGTCTTACCTGAATTTAGCTGGAGCAATGTTTTCCTTTCTCGGAGGTCACTTCTCTGGCAATCTCGACATTCTGGAGACTGGTCTAAATGCAGACAGCAAAAATGAAGTCCTATGAGTGCTCAGAAGAGAGAGAGAGAGAAAACTATGCACAGAAACTGACTTTATCCACAAGAAACACATGCATCCCGTTCACACTTACATCACATACGACTTTACCGCAGTTTCTTATCAGTTTCTAGGAGTAAACCAAAGCCTTGTGAATTGTCAAGAGGAGAAATAAGAATATAATAAAGGAGGCAAATACACGCAATGAGAAAAGACAGTCTCTTCAATAAATGGTGTAGGAAAAACCGGATAGCTGTTAATACTTGCAAAATAATCAAACTGGATTACTTTCCCACACCATATACATAAACAAATTCAAAGTGGATTAACAACTTAAACCTAAGACCTGAAGCCCAAAAACTTCTAGAAGAAAACATGAGGAGTATTCTCTCTGACATCAGTCTTGGCAATATTTTTTTTTTTTTTTGGATACATGTCCTCAGGCAATGGAAACAAAAAGTAAAGAAAAACAAAACAAAAATGAAAAGGGACCACCTTATCAGACTAAAAAGTTTTTGCACAATGAAATAAGCCATCAACAAAAGAAAAAGGCTGCCTACTGAATAGAAGAGATGTTTACAAATGATATATTCAGTAATGAGTTTATATGAACTGTAGCCTGCCAGGCTCCTCTGTCCGTGGGGTCGCAAGAGTCAGACATGATTTAGCAACTAAACCACCAACACATTCAAAATATACGAAAAACTCATACAACTTAATGTGGGTAAAAAACAACCATGTTAAATAATTGGCAAATAATCTGACTAGATATTTTTTCAAAGATATAGATGGTCAACAGGCATATGAAAAGATGTTCAATATCACTAATCACCATAGAATGCAGATCAAAATCTCAGTGAGACACGACGTCTTACTTGTCAGAATGACTTATCAAAAAGAAAACAAATAACAAGTGCCGGTGAGAATGTGGAGAAAAAGCTGTTGGTTGGAATGTAAATTGGTGCAACTTCTTTAGAAAACAGTATGAAGTGTCCTCAAAAAATTAAGAATAGAAGAACAAAAAGATCCAGCAAATAGACTTCTGTTTTTTTTTTTTTTTTTTTTCCAAAGGAAATAAAAACACTGGTTAGAAGAGATATATTCACTCGGGGTTCATTAAAGCATTATTTATAATAGCCAAGATATGGAAGCAAGTCAAGTGCCCGTCAGTAGATAAATGGATACAGAAGTTGTGGTATAGATATACAATGGAATACAGCTCAGCCATAAGAAAGAATTGACTCTTGCCATTTACCACAACAGCATGGATCGACCTAGAGACCTAGGATCTATTATGCTTGCTGAAATAAGTCAGACAGAGGAAGATAAATACCATTTTTATATGTGGAATCTAAAAAAACCCAAAACAAGTAAATAAACACAAAACAGAAAGTGTCGTGGGTACAAAGAATACAGGGGTGGTTGCCACAGGAGAGAGGGCTAGGGGGTGAATGAACTAGGTGAGGGAGGTGAAAGGGCACAAATTTTAGGACAAATGAGTCATGGGGATTAAATGCAGTGTGTGAGGAACACAGTCAATACACTGTAATAGCTTTGTATGCTGACAGACGGTAACTAGACTTCTAGAGGTGATCAATTTGTAATATATAAAAATATTGAATCACTATGTCATATTCATAAAACTAATCTAATGTTGTTAAGTCAATTAAACATCAATGAAAATAATCCAAAAAGCAGACCAGAAAAAAAAGCAATAAGGTAATAAGTATATCCCAAATAGTTAATGGCATAAGATTAATTTCCATAGAGCACATTTTAGGGAAATTGGCTTTAAAAGAATTACAAGATTATATTGGTAACCTGACCAAAATTTTGTCTGCCAGCAGCTGGCATTTAGATGTAACTGCCAATATTGCAGCCTTTAGAGTTAGATTCCAAGTTTAAATTATTGATAATATTTAAAAGCATTCCTTTTAAGGAACAGCTTATTGATTTAATGCCAAGAGGTGATTACTATTTTAATGAGACACAGCTATTAACTCAGTTTTGTACTGTGGAGGGGGGCTGGCCTCTATAAATCAATACCTAAGCAACAATTGGATTGCTAATTCTCAAGACCAAAGTCAGGTTTCTGCTTGTGCCTCTTAATTTTTAATGACCCCATTTAGGTTACCTGTCCTTTCATGAACTCAATTGTAGTTTTGAAAATACTGCAATACTTTAATAAACTGATGGCCAGGTGAGATGTCACACTTAATAGAGCAGTGATTTTCCAGGGAAGCTCTAGGGAAGACACATCTGACTCACTAGACACATTCTGATTCTGAATCAGGTTCAGATTCCTACAGAGACCTGTGAGCACAGCTATCTAGTAAACTCCTCAGAGAGAAATGACCCTTGGCAAGTCAGGAACCTGGAGTTTTAATGTATAAGCTCACAGGCTGTGGTGGGGGGTAATTCTGGGATGACCATCAGTTCATGCCCCGGTGTACACTCTGGGTGAGCCCTTCTCCTGACCGTGGGCTTAGGGTGTGGCTGGATATTACCTTAATGACATAATAAATTGTGTGACAGTTCACTCTGATGCTGACAATGATAGTTCTCATCACAATATAAAACAAAGCCACCAGTTTTTCTGTTACACATGAAAATCTTCAGACGTCAACTGAATTTAAAAATACGGATCCAGCTGAATGAAACTCCTGAACTATCTGAGTTTACTCATTGCTTAGAATCACTGTGAGTCTTCCTGCAAACTGTCTCATCTCCTTACACTCCAGTGACTCACTCCTGGCTCTGTGCTTCTCCATCTTGGCAGGGATCTGGGGAATGTGCGCAGTGGGCACATGAAAGATAATTAGCTGTTTCTGCAAATAGCGCCATTGTAAAGTAAATCACCACTCAATCCTATCAACGGAGAAGGTTCTTTCTTTTCTCCCTTGCCGAATCCTCCAAGAGCTGACTATATCATGACACAGCTAATGAATGTAAGTTTTCACTAATGGACTCTCAAGAACACTGTCTTGAGTCATTTTAGCATCTATCTGGGAATTTCAACCGAATCAAATGTTGGCACACATGGCACAGGCATTCTGTTTTCCAGTCAGCAACACCCCATGGCAGCCCTTCTGAGAGTGCCAGTCAACAATATTTATCAAAGCCTAAATCACTGATATCCTTTAGCCTAAGCAGGATTTAAAGAAATAAGTCACATCAATAGATTTCATGCACAGGAATGCCCACAACAGTGTTACATTAAAAAAAAAAAAAAAGAAATTACATATCCAAATATGAATCATTGGTTTAAAATTGCACTATGGACATTCAGGATAACATTGTGCTGCCATTTAAAACTTTTAAGGTTTTTTGATGACATCGTTTCCCTATGCTCTATGTGTGCTGTGGACTGAATCATGTCCTCGCAAACTTCCCATGTTGAGGCTCTAACCCCAGCGTGACTGTATTGGGAGACTAGCTATGCCCAAGCCCTGGTCACTGGACACTGGGAGACGATAGGCGCCCTTGGTGGTGAGATCACAGACTGGGCTGACGCGGAGGACCACGAGCACAGCTGAGCACCCCCTCTCCCTGGGCACACGGCCTTCTGACTTTCAGATCTCTCCCGTCTGCTTTCTCTTTCCTCACCAGTGATACTCGTCGGTTCTCCTGCTGGCTCTGACTCATGCTCCTCCAGTCCACACACTTCGGAAGGCACTGAGCTCCAGAGTGCTTTTCTCTGTAGAGTCGCTTTCAAGGCGATGCTGTCCACCCTCAGAGAGTCAAAGTCCACCCAGTGCTGACGATGCCTCAGAGCAGGACGCAGACGCCTGCCCAGCCTCTTCTGAGGCCTCTTCACACAGCCCCTCGTGGTTCATGCCCCATCACTTCGTCCAGGCCCCTGCAGCTATGACTTCCCACTGAGCCCTTCCTTGCAACCCCTTCAGTGTGAAGCAGCACAGAGCCACTCTATCCACAACCCGGCTCTCTTCGTTCTCAACACCACTCACTGCCACCCAGGGTACTATCCACTTACACGTTTGCTACTCAGTGACTGCCCGCCCTCACGAGAAGATGAGCCCTGACTACAGGCGTTGCTTGCTTATCGCTATGTCTCCACACCTATACTAATGCACAGGACAGAAACCACAGCATCAGTATCTGCTGACTGGGTGAGGCAGAGCCCACTGCAGGCAGGGGAGAGGGGCGACACTGCGACACCAGTGCTGCAAGGTGGGGGACGCAGAGCCTGTCACTGATGCTAGACTGGAGATGAGTGGGTCGAGGGGAAACAGGGCCCTAACCTGTGATCCCCTCTTGGCTCTTATGTCCATGCAGTCACCCTTGAACTCATCTCCTCAGTGCCAGCCTCACTCTGATGGCCTTCAGCTTCCACACAGCCCAGGAGAATTTTAAATACAGGACTCACGGGCTGCAGACTGCAGGGTCCTCATGGTGACTGCTCTGCTGAAGATGCAGTCATTCTGAAGTGGTCATCTTTCCCAAATGTGCTGTACAGAGGCTACTCGGCATAGATCCCTCTCCTTAACCCCAAGCGCCCTGTGCCTCTTCTTCCTGGTGAAAACCTGCTCTCATTCAACAGACCCTGCAGGCCTGTCAGCTCTAAGGATGCTCCTGACCACTTCCACATTCACGGACACTGGCTACAGCTTCCTCAGTCTCCCCAAAGCTGTCCCCTGTGTGCACTTCTATCGGTCACTATAGGGCTACTGGGGCTTCTGCAATGTCTCAGCTCATAGAGCTCGCCTGCCAATGCAGGAGACTCAAGAGACATGGGTTCAATGCCTGGGCTGGGAAAATCCCCTAGAGGAGGAAATGGCAACCCACTCCAGTATTCTTGCCTGGAGAATCCCATGGACAGAGAAGCCTGGTGGGTTACAGTCAGTGGGGTCTCAAAGAGTCAGACTGGACTGAGCACGCACATGCGCACCTAGGGTTATTGGTCTACAGGTCCGTTTAACATACACAAGTCGAGCAGGGATAAATCCCATTCATCTCTGGGCTCCTATCAGCTAGACCTAGAATAATACTCAACAAGTATCAAATCAATGCTCCAGTAACCAAAGGAAACGTGGAAGTTTAATGAGGGGCAGCAAGGAAAGGAAGTGAAGGAGAAGGTAAGGAAATGGACAGGAGGAATGGAGACAAGGAAAAACTGTATAAAGTTTATGAAGTCATCTTCCCAGAAAATGTAGGTGACAAAGGAGATAAAATAACTGCAGAGTCCTAACCTTGGAAGAGCAGGTAAAAAAGAAGGATTTGATAAAAAATAAATAAATAAATAAATAAACAGAAAAACTTAAGAAAAATCTATCAAAGTGGTGGTATCTGTGGTTCAAGATTACATTATATCAAATGATTTAAAGAGAGAAACTATTTCTATAATTGACATATTTGGAATATTAGTTACTGTATTTCACAGTGAAAGATGATTACTGATTTTGAGATGGCTCTGATTTTAATTTCAACATTACATAGGAACCTGGAATGTTAGGTCCATGAATCAAGGTAAATTGGAAGTGATCACACAGGAGGTGGCAAGAGTGAACATCAACATTTTAGGAATCAGTGAACTAAAATGGACTGGAATCAGTGAATTTAATTGAGATGACCATTATATCTACTACTGGGGGCAAGAATCCCTTAGAAGAAATGGAGCAGCCCTCAGTCAACAAAAGACTCTGAAATGCAGTACTTGGGTTCAATCTCAAAAACAACAGAATGATCTCTGTTCATTTCCAAGGCAAACTGTTCAATATCACAGTAATCCAAGTCTGTGCCCCTACCACTAATGCCTTAGAAGCTGAGGTTGGACGGTTCTGTGAAGACTTACAAGACCTAGAACTAATACCTAAAATAGACGTCCTTTTCATTATAGTGGACTGGAATGCAAAGGTAGGAAGTCAAGAGATACCTGGAGAGAAACAGGCAAATTTGGCCTTGGAGAAAAAATGAAGCAGGGCAAAGGCTAACAGAGTTTTGCCGAGAGAACTCACTGGTCATAGCAAACACCCTCTTCCAACAACACAAGAGACGATTCTATACATGGACATCACCAGATGGTCAATATCAAAATCAGATTGATTATATTCTTTGCTGCCAAAGATGGAGAAGCTCCATATAGTCAGCAAAAACAAGACAAGGAAAATACTGCTGCTCAGATCATGAATGCCTTATTGCCAAATTCAGACTTAAATTTAAGAAAGTAGGAAAAACCACTAGACCATTCAGATATGCCCTAAATCAAATCCCTTACAATTATCCAGTGGAAGTGACAAATAGATTCAAGCAATTAGATCTGAAAGACAGAGTGCCTGAACAACTATGGACAGTGGTTCGTAACATTGTACAGGATGCAGGCATCAAAGCCATCCCCAAGAAAAAGAAAGGGAAAAAGGCAAAATGGTTGTCTGAGGAGGCCTTGCAAATAGCTGTGAATAGAAGGGAAGCAAAAGGCAAAGGAGAAAAGGAAAGATATACCTACCTGAATGCAGAGTTCTGAAGAACAGCAAAGAGAGATAAGAAAGCCTTCCTCAGTGATCAATGCAAAGAAATAGAAGAAAACAATAGAATGGGAAAAACTAGAGAGCCCTTCAAGTAAATTAGAGATGCCAAGGGAATATTTCATGCAAAGATTGGCACAATAAAGGACAGAAGTGGTACAAACCTAACAGAAGCAGAAGATATTAAGAAGAGGTGGCAAGAATACACAGAAGAGCTATACAAAATTTATCTTAATNAGAAATGGTACAAACCTAACAGAAGCAGAAGATATTAAGAAGAGGTGGCAAGAATACACAGAAGAGCTATACAAAATTTATCTTAATGACCCAGATAACCATGATGGTGTGATCACTCACCTAGAGCCGGACATCCTGGAATGTGAAGTCAAGGGGGCCTTAGGAAGCATCACTATGAACAGAGCTAGTGGAGGTGATGGAATTCCAGCTGAACTCTCAAATCCTAAAAGATGATGCTGTGAAAGTGCTGCACTCAATATGCCAACAAATTTGGAAACCTCAGCAGTGGCCACGGGACTGGAAAAGATCAGTTTTCATTCCAATCCCAAAGAAAGGCAGTGTCAAAGAATATTAAAACTATTGCATAATTGTACTTATTTCACACACTAGTGAAGTTATGCTAAAAATTCTCCAAGTGAGGCTTCAACAGTATGTGAATTAAGAACTTTAGATGTTCAAGCTGGTTTTAGAAAAGGCAGAACAAGAGACCAAATTGCCAGCATTCATTGGATCACAGAAAAAGAATTCCAGCAAAACACCTACTTCTGTTTTCTTGACTATGCCAAAGCCTTTGACTATATAGATCACAACCAACTGTGGGAAATTCTTAAAGAGATGGAGACACCAGATCACCTTACTTGCCTCCTGAGAAATCTGTATGCAGGTCAAGAAGCAGCAGTTAGAACCAGACATGAAACAATAGACTGGTTCCAATTCAGGAAAGGAATAAATCAAGGCTGTATATTGCCACCCTGTTTATTTAATTTATATGCAGAGTATATCATGTGAAATGCCAGGGTGGATGAAGCACAAGCTGGATTCAAGTTTGCTGGGAGAAATATCAATAATCTCACATATGCAGATGACACTACCCTTATGGCAAAAAGCAAAGAGGAATTGAAGAGCCTCTTAATGAAATTGAAAGAGGAGAGTGAAAAAGTTGGCTTAAAACTCAACATTCAAAAGACTAAGATAATGGCATCCAGTCCCATCACTCCACGGCAAATAGATGGGACAACAGTGGAAACAGTGACAGACTTTATTTTCTTGGACTCCAAAATCACTGCAGATGGTGACTGCAGCCATGAAATCAAGACGCTTGCTCCTTGGAAGAAAACCTATGACCAAACTAGATAGCATATTAAAAACCAGAGACATTACCTTGCCAACAAAGGTCCATCTAGTCAAAGCTATGGTCTTTCCAGTAGTCTTGTATGGATGTGAGATTTGGACCATAAAGAATGCTGAGCACCGAAGAATTGATGTTTTTGAATTGTGGTGTTGGAGATGACTCTTGAAAGTCCCTTGGACTGCGAGGAGAACAAACCAGTCCATCCTAAAGGAAATCAGTCCTGAATCTTCATTGGAAGGACTGATGCTGAAGCTGAAACTCTGATATTTTGGCCACCTGATGCGAAGAACTGACTCATCTGAAAAGACCCTGATGCTGGGAAAGACTGAAGGCAGGAGTTGAAGGGGACAACAGAGGATGAGATGGTTGGATGACATCACTGACTCTATGGACATGAGTTTGAGCAAGCTCCAGGAGTTGGTGATAGACAGGGAAGCCTGGCATGCTGCAGTCCATGTGATGACAAAAAGTCAGACATGATTGAGCAACTGAATCAAGCTGAACTGATTTTAATAGAATGTAAAGGGTCTCTTCTCCTAGTATTCTATATATAGTCTAAATGGGAGCCCTGTAAGAGAGTCAAAGAAAATTCTGAAAGACTATGTAAAATTTAACTAAAGAGAAAATACCATAAACCCAGAAACAAACAGAGGGAAAGCAGCAGTTCCTGTTTTCCATTGATTTTTTAAATATCTGCTTCATATAATGGCAACTGTGAACAACTTTCTCCATTGGTAAACACATGAACAGGACTAATACATCAATTCAAATAATGACAAGTGCCTACAAAAATGAAAATAAACATCAAGGAAGACTACATTTCTTCAGCAGCATTCTTTCATGTGATATTTAAATTTTTGATTTATCTATTTGTTACCACATGATGGAGTGCTATTTAAGAACTGCTGGTATTTTAATATAAAATAGAATTCCTTTATTAATGCATGTAAGATAAAATAAAACCAGACTTCTCTCAAAAAGCTATGAGGAGAGTCTTGGTAAGGGGTGTGAGTAACTAACTATATTGCCCCTTGAGACTTCTTCCTGTTGACTGCAGCCGCACTTTGCAGGAGACTGGCTTTTCCACTCCCACAGCAGAGCACAACTGAGTGTCAGGGAAATATTCATTTCCAGGCCGATCACCAACTGACACAGTTGGACCCATGGAGTTGTTTCTCACTGAGATCACAGAAAACAACCAGTTCGAGATCAGATTTGTGCTGTGGCTTCTGCTTCTTTGATCCTTTTTTTCATTGTAAAGAACATGAAAGAGGCTGAAATTACTCTGACAACCCCTGAAAGGATATCACCAAAGCCGTATTCTTTTTTAATGATTTTGGATAATTCCGGTCTCCCATACAAAGTGAGTCCCTCTATCTACACTCTATCTCAACTCCTCCAAAAACTACATCCTCTGAGTTATTCATGATTCCCTCCCTTTCTGCTATCTTTCATTTAACCTTCCAACTGTTTTTTTCTCCTAAGTATACATACCTCAGTGTACTGTCTCTCATTTTTTAAAATTATAAAAGGGAATGTACTCCACCCACTCAGGCCAGTTCCCACCACAAGTCCACCTGAAATTGGTCTCTACACTTGCTGATTACACTCCCCCCAGATTCCATGGAAACATCTTGCCCATAGATCACAAAGAGGCTATTTACCAAACCCAAGGGACACACATATGTCCTTCTCCAGACCAATCTCCCTGTTCACATCATGACTCACCACCTCCCTGGTCAACACTGCCATCCTTGCTCCCTCTCCCATCCTACATACTGAGCCCTGTTAGGAAGCTCCTCTTCTTGTATCCTTCCCATGTTGCTGGTAATTTCTAGGGCTTGTTCTCCCTCTTCTCTTATTAGCTCTGTGCGTCTGACTAACCTCAGTGCTCTATTCATTTCCACTGGCTCAGCTGTAACCTGTGTACTAATAACTGCCATTCAGTTCAGTTCAGTTCAGTTCAGTTCAGTCACTCAGTTGTGTCCGACTCTTTGCCACCCCATGAATCACAGCATGCCAGGCCTCCCTGTTCATCACCATCTCCCAGAGTTCACTCAGACTCACATCCATCGAGTCAATGATGCCATCCAGCCATCTCATCCTCTGTCGTCCCCTTTTCCTCCTGCCCCCAATCCCTCCCAGCATCACAGTCTTTTCCAATGAGTCAACACTTCTCATGAGGTGGCCAAAGTACTAGAGTTTCAGCTTTAGCATCATTCCCTCCAAAGAAATCCCAGGGTTGATCTCCTTCAGAATGGACTGGTTGGATCTCCTTGCAGTCCAAGGGACTCTCAAGAGTCTTCTCCAACACCACAGTTCAAACGCATCAATTCT
>SJYQ01014760.1:303177-340759 GCA_006410935.1 Redunca redunca
CCAAAGTACTGGAGCTTCAGCTTTAGCATCATTCCTTCCAAAGAAATCCCAGGGCTGATCTCCTTCAGAATGGACTGGTTGGATCTCCTTGCAGTCAAGGGACTCTCAAGAGTCTTCTCCAACACCACAGCTCAAAAGCATCAATTCTTTGGTGCTCAGCCTTCTTCACAGTCCAACTCTCACATCCATACATGAGCACTGGAAAAACCATAGCCTTGACTAGACGGACCTTAGTTGGCAAAGTGTCTTTGCTTTTGAATATGCTGTCTAGGTTGGTCACAACTTTTCTTCCAAGGAGTGAGCGTCTTTTAATTTCATGGCTGCAGTCACCATCTGCAGTGATTTTGGAGCCGCCCAAAATAAAGTCTGACACTGTTTCCACTGTTTCCCCATCTATTTCCAGTGAAGTGATGGGACCGGATGCCATGATCTTCATTTTCTGAATGTTGAGCTTTAAGCCAGCTTTTTCACTCTCCTCTTTCACTTTCATCAAGAGGCTTTTTAGTTCCTCTTCACTTTCTGCCATAAGGGTGGTGTCACCTGCATATCTGAGGTGATTGATATTTCTCCCGGCAATCTTGATTCCAGCTTGTGCTTCTTCCAGCCCAGCGTTTCTCATGATGTACTCTGCATAGAAGTTAAATAAGCAGGGTGACAGTATACAGCCTTGTCGCATGCCTTTTCCTGTTCGGAACCAGTCTCTTGTTCCATGTCCAGTTCTAATTGTTGCTTTCTGACCTGCATACAGGTTTCTCAAGAGGTCTGGTATTCCCATCTCTTTTAGTTTTCCACAGTTTATTGTGATCCACAAAGGCTTAATTATCTAAACATGTGGAGGTGGCTTTGGAACTCAGAGGTTGGAAGAGTTTGAAGATGGATGCTAGAAAGCGTCCAGTGCTGTGAATGGATGGTTGGGGCGATGCTGGGGACCCAGGAAGAGAGGAGAGCTGTGCAGGAAGCCTCAGCCTTCTTAGAGAATACCTGAGTGGCCTGAGCAGAACGTGAGGAGAAACGTGGATGTGTTGACCTGAAACAATCAACAGCCAACTTTTTATCGACAAAATGGGTTTATTCAGGAAGAGCAAAGCATTGTATTTCAGGTCAGAAACTGTGGTGAACCATAGGCGAGCCCGGGAAGAGGAGAGGAAGCTCTCTCACAGGAGACAGAGGTCGGCGCGGCTGCTGTAAACAGTCCACTGGAGGCACCCGGGCCTGAAGCCTGGAGGCTTCTCGCTGGCTGGGCTGTTGCGGGGCAGGGAGAAACTCTTCCCCCTGCGGGTGGTGACCGGCTTCTGGCTGGAGGCCAGGTGGTCCCCTGCTGTGGGGACATCCCGTGGGGCTGGCTGAGAGCGCCCCCTGGGGGCCCGCCCACCGGGCGTTCTTTCATTAACAGTATTTCGGCCATGCTGTGCAACCCGTGGGACCTGAGCTCCCCGCCCGGGGCTGGCCCCAGAGCCTGGCAGTGACGGTGGCGGCCCAGCCACTGGGGCGCCAGGGAGCGCCTCCCGCTCCCGCTGAGCAAGGCTTCCGCTTACCGACTTGCACAGGCGTAAAGGCCGGTCTGACGAGGTCTCAGATGAAGCAGGCACTTGTCAAGAGCTTGCTGCAGTGTGTCCTAGGCTGCAGGAAGGCAGAACGTGTGGACAGTGGCCCGGGTGCCCGGCTGGGCGTTCCAAGCAAAGCGCAAGTGCCTTGTTCCCCTCGGACAGTTAGAGCCAAGAAGTGAGGACAGAGCTGTGAGCCAAGAAGAAAAGTGAACGTGAAGCTGAAGGTGCTCAGTCGTGACTCTGCGACCCGTGGACTGTAGCCCACCAGGCTCCTCCGTCCATGGCATTCTCCAGGCAAGAGTACTGGAGTGGGTTGCCATTTCTTTCTCCAGGGGATCTTCCCGACCCAGGGATCGAACCCAGGTCTCCTGCATTGCAGGCAGACGCTTTAACCTCTGAGCCACCAGGGAAGCCCGTCAGCCAAGAACCAAACCTGAAATTTGGAAAACCCTCAGTGTACTGACATTGAGAGTAGGAAGAAAGCTCGTTCAGACAGATCACAGTGTGGCCCAACTTGATAAGGAGGTTGGTACTGGTCAGCGACAAACAAGTCCCCCAAAAGGCAGGGTGACAAGCAGCCACCTAACCCGAAGTCAGGGTCTAACATCCCGACTATGGAGAAATGATTCCCGAAGCATGTTAGAGACTGTGCGGTGGGGTGTCTGTCCACGGGGCCCAGAGGACAAGGCTGTGCCTGTCCCCCATAGTCCTGTGGATGGCAGAGGTGGCTGCCCCCGGAGGGGGTGTCTGTCTCCGCCAGCGTGCAGGACGCAACAGCCCTGGGGCCTTGCTGGTTGCTGTTGCGTTTGACTCTGTGTGACCCCACGGACCTTCCCTGGACCCTGAAGGACGGGGCCTCCTGGAGCCTCAGGTTCACGGCCTCGGCAGAGCCCCACTAGGGGGCCGCAGATGGGGGGCTCGGCGAGGACAGGACTCCACGAAGGGAGGGGGCGCTGCTCCGGCCCAGCCGTGGGGCAGGACCAGTGAGGGGCCTGGAGGACAGGCCTGGGCCACTGGGGTCCCCCTGCAGCCTTGAGTTCCTTGCACACCAGGCACTGGCAACCCCAGCCCCGCGACGCCTGTGCCCCCGGAGTGTGACAGCCGTGTGGCTGCAGCGTGGACCCCTGCCCTCGGCACAGCCGCCCTTGCCCCGTGTCTACTTACGTTCCTGGTGAAACCAGCTGTGCCCCCGTCCCCTCCAAGAGGGTGAAACAGGAAGGAGGAGGGTGTGGTAGAGGCCGAGCCATGGAGAAGAAGAGAGAGGCTTTTTTTGCTTTTGCACACAGGCTGAAGCGTTTCAGACAAACGGCGCAATGTGGAATTCACTGAGACGCTTCGGCCATGAGGGGGGAGAGCGCACACGAGCCACGGGTGTGGGGCCCGTGCTGGCGGGCGCGGGGCGAGGGCCGAGGGCCAGTGTGTGTGTGGGAGATTCCACTGTAAATTAGGCACAGGAAGAAATGAAGGTGTGTGTTAGTGAGAATCAGCTCACATGCACGTAACGACGCGTAGGCTCACAGCCACCCTCATGCCTTGGGGACGCCCTGTGTCCACTAGGAAACGGGGGTCTTGCGTGCTCAGCTCTTGAACATAACCTGAGTCTTCAGCTCATTACTGACTACCGGAGACTCCTAAGTGTTTTGGTGGTGGTTTAGCTGCTGAGTCGTGTCCGACTCTTGCGATCCCATGGACTGCAGCCCACCAGCTCCTCCGTCCATGGGATTTTCCAGGCAAGAATACTAGAGTGAGTTGCCATTTCCGTCTCCAGGGGATCTTCCCGACCCAGGAACTGGACCCCGGTCTCCTGCGTCGCAGGAGGAATCCTGCGTCGCAGGATTCTTTACTGCCTGAGCTACGACGGAGGCATACTGTCAGAACTGCAGGGAAAAATGAGAGAACGTCACCCCTTTTAACGTTTTTAGGGGGGACTCTGAAGACAAATAATCACCAGCAGGCGAAAGAAATGTAGTCTACGCAAGCGGTAATATTGAAAATGCTCACCCATAAAAATAAAGGCCTTTTATTTGGTTTCTCTATGCCGTTACAGGAGACGTGGCCACACCCTGGACCCATGGTGCCCGACCTGTGGCCACGCCCACACCTGCGGTGCAGCGTCCCCAGGCAGGCAGCTCCACCCGGGGTCACGGGGTCACCTTCTTGTATGTGACGTGCAGGTGCTGAGTCAAGGGCTGCGTAGTGGTTGCCATGGAGACTGTCTGTTCAAGTTTGCCTTCGGAATTCAGCCTGAATTTTCGGGTAATCTGAGCAGAAGAAAACAAACACTGGTTTTTATCATCCGAAGATCCCACGAGGGCTGCCAGGCCAGCACAGCCTGCGTGCTCTGCACTGGCCGTGGCGCCCGCCTCGGCGGCCAAGGGCCCTGCCGGGGGCAGCAGGCCCTCGGCTGGCAGCCCCGACGGGCGTCCTGACCCGCAGCTTGCGCCCTCTGCCGCACCCCCCAGCTGCCCCGGGAGACGAGGTGGGGATGGGCACTGTCCTGCTGTCTGGCCACAGGCTGAGCCCTGGGTGTCCTTTCGGTTCCTCCTGCCTTCTCCGCACAGCTGGCATGGAAGCTGGAGGTGGGAACCCGCCCCACCAGCGCCAGACCTCCAACAAGAACACAGAGCCGAGGCAAGCGAGCCCCGGAAGGGAACCGGGTCCAAGGCCCGTCAACACCGGGCTGCCAGGTGGCGCCATGGCAAAGGACCTGCCTGCGGCGCAGGAGGCGGGAAGACGGTTCCCAGAGGCAGAGCGCCTCCAGCTGTCGTCACCCGGGGCCGAGCGGGGCTGGGGACCCCCGAGCGCCACAACAGGCGTGCTGGCCAGGCCAGGCGACTGCTTCTCACTCGCCAGCCCTCCACAGAGAGAAGAGCAAAGCCAGGTTTCAGAGTCCATTTAAAGGCCTCAGAGAGCCAGCCGGGCTGCGAGGCCCCGGTCTCAGGCAGAAGGGTGTGCGGGGGAGAGCCTGGAGCAGCTGCCCCCAAGGCCTGCGTGGAGGCCGCCTGGAGCCCGGGGAGCAGGCGGGGGCACCCGAGGCCCGGGGCTGCGCTGTACAGGTCGGGACCCACGGAGGGCTGCTCCCCGGAGTCAGAGTTACCCAGAAACACACGGGCAGCTCTGTCTCTAGTGAGCAGGAGCTGCCCTTCCCGGCCCAACCACAAGAAGCAGGGGTCTGCTGGCTGCGGGAGGTAACACCAAGCAAAGCCTCAGGTACGCACTGTTCCCAGACACAAGTCTGCAATTCAGGGAAGTCACGGAAGGGATGGAACCAGAGGAGAACGGAGGGACATCCTCAAAGCCACGAAAGTGACCATGCCCCTGGTGTTCTGGCTGCAAAACACCCTTCAAAGATGACACCGAAGCAGACACTGTCAGACAAAGATCCAGAGAGTCCGTCACCGGGAGGACCCCGTCGTCCCTACAGAGAGCACTAGAGGCAGTTCTGCAGGCCTACAGAGAGACGCGGGGGACCCTGCGACACATGGTCAGAGCCCTGTGCGGTCTCCTGTTCGCGTGAGGGCAGCAGAGGCCACACGGTCGGGGGTCCAGGCCCACCCCCTCCAGGCTGTGGGAGAGGCGGGGGCTCAGGCGCGACCCACACCTGCGGCCTTGGAATCGGCCCTGTGCACCCAGGACAGCAGCCCCCGTTCCAGATCCATCAGCCCCAGGGCCCTGGACACCCACGGGCACCGTGCGACACGCCCCTGGCCCTCCTGCTGGCTACCTGCTGCCGCACTGCGGGCAGGGCACAGGGGGACGCAGGTGGGCCCCGTGCTGCGGGCCTTCCCAGGGCAAAGGGAAGGCGTCTGCTCATCTGCCACACAGAGCCTGCCCAATGGGCTGAGGCAGCGTCTGGCTTCCCAGCAGGGGCGGGGTGCCCAGCACCCGCGGTCCTGTCTCCGCGCTGCTGCAGCGGCGTATGGCCACACCACGTGGACACAGCCCGCTTCACTGACGGAGACCCCAGTGTGGCCTCTCCTGCGGCCTTCAGCTGGAAGCTGTGAACACCCAGTAGCAGCCCCCTCACCCCAGAGCCTGTCGCCAGGCAGCGGGAAGCGGGAGACAGTCCTGGGGGAGCCCCAGGCCCCACCGAGGAGGGTGAGGAGCGCTGCCTAGGAGCGCACCTGGGCTCTGCTCACGTGGCCCGCCACCAAGCAGGGCTGCGGGGACCACCTGCTCGGCTCCTCTGGGCTCTGTGGCCCCTTGGATGAAACTGCTTGTGCTCTTTTCCTCTTCAAATGAAAGTTCTTTGGAACAATCTACAGTTGGGGCAATCTGTACCTTATATCTCCTGTGCCCCATGGCCAGTGCGGGGCTCTCCAACAGCGACGGGTGGTCACCCCATGTTTCCGCTCAGGGTGAGGATTCCTCTGGGCTGCAGACTGACCTCCTTCAAACGAGGCAGGGCTGGAAGCAGCCCTCTGCCTCTACAGCCTCAGAGCGGAGCTTGCTCAGGCTCCAGGGTGCTCGGAGCCGTGGGGGCCTCCTTCTGCAGAGCAGGCTGCCCAGCTGGGAGCTGCTCAACTTCCCTGGCAGATGATGGGTCAGCAGGCGTGGGAGCCTCAGAGGCTCAGGAAGAGAGTCACCGCGACGCCGACGCACACGCCCATGTCAGCCAAGCGAGCGCGGCCTCCACGGCACAGACTCGGAGACGCGACTGCGAAGGTGAGCCTGACTCCAGAACTCCTCAGCGTTCAGCGCTTTCTGAGTGGGCGTCCCCTCTTCCTGTCATGTCCTGTCCACGCAGTCAGAGGCTTTGCGTAGTCAATGAAGCACGAGTAGACACTTTTCTGATTCCTTTGCTTTCTCTGATCCAGCGAATGTTGGCAATTTGATCACTGGTTCCTCTGCCTTTTCTAAATACAGCTTGAACAATCTGGAAGTTCTTGGTTCACATATTGTTGAAGCTTAGCTTCAAGGATTTTGAGCATTACTTTGCTAGCATGTGAAATGAGCACAATTGTCTGGTAATTTGAACACATTTTGGCATTGCCCTTCTTAGGGACTAGAATGAAAATTGACCTTTTCCAGTCCCGTGGCCACTGCTGAGTTTTCCAAATTTGCTGGCATATTGAGTACAGCACTCTCACAGCATCATCTTTTATTATTTGAAATAGCTCAGGTGGAATTCCATCACCTCCACTAGCTTTGTTCATAGTGATGCTTCCTAAGGCCCACTTGACTCCGCATTCCAGGACACCTGGCTCTAGGTGAGTGATCACACCATCGTGGTTATCCGGGTCATGAAGATTTTCTTTGTTCAGCTCTTCTCTGTATTTTTGCCACCTCTTCTTAATCTCTTCTGCTTCTGTTAGGTCTTTATCATTTCTCTCCTTTATTGAGCCCATCTTTTCATGAAATCTTCCCTTAGTATCTCTAATTTTCTTGAAGAGATCTCTGGTCTTTCCCATTCTATTGTTTTCCTCTATTTCTTTGCATTGTTCACTTAAGGCTTTCTTATCTCTCCTTGCTATCCTTTGAAACTCTGCATTCAGATGGGTGTATCTTTCCCTTTCTCCTTTGCTTTTAACTTCTCTTGGTTTCTCAGCTATTTTTAAAGCAAGTCAAGAAGAATACTTAGAACCAGACATGAAACAGTGGACTAGTTCAAAAAGGCATATTACAAGGCTGTATACTGTCATTGCGCTTATTTAACATCATGCAAAATGCTGGGCTGGATGAGTCACAAGCTGGAGTCAAGATTGCCAGGAGAAATAACAACCTCAGATATGCAGATAATACCACCCTAATTACAGAAAGTGAAGAGGAACTAAAGAGCCTCTTGATGAGTGTGAAAGAGGAGAGTAGAAAATCTGGCTTAAACTTGACATTGAATGAAGAAAAAGTAGAAACAGTGACAGAGTTCATTTTCTTGGGCTTCAAAATCACTGCGGATGGTGACTGCAACCATAAAATTAAAAGACGCTTACTCCTTGGAAGAAAAGCTACGACAAACCTAGACAGTGCATAAAAGAGCAGAGACATGACTTTGCCAACAAAGGTCCATCTAGTCAAGGCTATGGTTTTCCCAGGGGTTGTGTATAGAATTGAGCGTTGCACCATAAAGGCTGAGCGCCAAAGAATTGATGCGTTTGAACTGTGGTGCTGGAGAAGACTCTCGAGAGTCCCTTGGACTGCAAGGAGGTCCAACCAGTCCATCCTGAAGGAGAGCAGCCCTGAACGTTCACTGGAAGGACTGATGCTGAAGCTGAAGCTCCAATACTCTGGCCACCTGAGAGGAAGAGCTGACTCACTGGAAAAGACCCTGACGCTGGGAGAGACTGAAGGCGGGAGGAGAAGGGGGCGGCAGAGGAGGAGCCGTTGGTGTGGCTCGCTGCCTCAGTGGACTGAGTCTGAGCGCGCTCTGGGAGCGTGCCGGACGGGGAAGCCTGGCCTGCCGCAGCGCACGGGCTTGCAGAGAGCTGGATGAGGCGTCGTGACTAGTGACCCAGTGTCGTGGCCAGTAGGGAGAATGTGGAGGACAGGCCGGGAGAGAGCAGGATGTGTTTGATTTCATTCTAGGTCCTAAGATAAACCAGGAAGCCACCCCACAGGACGCATGAGGCGTAGGTGAGGGGCTGAGCCGAGGAGAGATGCTGGTGCACACAGGGGCCAGCTGCCGGAGGCCTCGTGCGAGCCTCGGCGTCTCTCTCCCTGGTGAGCCCCGACACCCGCTCCTCCCCGGCTCTGCCCTGCTTGACTGAGCTGAGACTGGCATGTAACACTGTTCAGGTTCAAGTTTAAACGGGATCACTCCACACGTGTATACGGCCCGATGTTTACCACGATACGGTTAGTTGACACGTCTCTCCTGGGTGTGGTGAGGTCGTTTAAGGTCCGCGGCCTTAGCAAACTTCACGAATGGAGGGGAGACTGTCGCCTGCCGCACCGTGCTGTCCGCGGCTCGCCCAGAGCCGCCTCGTCTCCCACGGGAAGCTCACAGCCACCGAGCGGCGTCTGCCCACTGCTGCCACCTTCTTGTCTGTTTCTGTGACTTTCCTTTTAAAATTTCGTTTCTAAACGAAATCACGCAGCGCCTGTCTGCACATCTCACCTAACACGGTGTCCTTAAGGGTGATCTGTCTTGCTGCAAACGGCAGAACTTCCTTCTCTTCCACGGCCGCGTCACACTGCCCCACGGCGTGTGGATGACACACTGTCCTTGTCATCCACTCACCTGCGGACGCAGCGGCGTCTCCTCATCCTGGCATCATGGGGGCTCCCGACCTGGTGGAGGCATGCCCTTGCCCCAGCAGGTTCGGTGAGCACAGTCTGTTCCACAGCCGTGGAGACAGCTCAGGACTGTAACCACCCCCTCCCCCAAGCCGACAGGACAGGCGCCCCTGCAGGGGAGCGCTGAGAGGCAGTGGAGCAAACAGGAGAAGGCCCGGAGCAGGAAGGGGAGAGGCAGCAAGCTGGAGAGAGGAGACCCAGGCAACAGAGAGGCACAGGAGACAGACGAAGACTAGAGGGATGCTGAGAAGCCCGTGTGTGTCTACCGGGTGCTACGCAGGGAAGACAGTCGCAGCGCCGCGGGAAACCGCAGCAGCGACAGCTGGCAGCCCCCACACCTGCTGAGACACGGCACAGGCGTTGCAGGCCTGGGCCCCGACGCGCAGACAGAGGCGGGCGGCCGTCGGGGCCCTCCTCTCCACGGCTCCCGGGGGCTGACAGGCCGACGCCCCTTCACCCTGCTTCATATTTCCTCCTGCCCCGTCAGGAGCCAGACGGCAGAGGCTGGCTCAGAACCAGTGGCACAAATGGGAAATCAGCCAGTGGCTGCACACGGCGGGAGGCTCCGGAGACCCGGGCGGACCGGACGTTCACCGTGTGGGTGCCTCGTCAGCACAGATGCCAACACTTATGAGAGGCCCGAGAGCCAACGAGACCAGCAACGCAGCCGGTGGCCCCGGAGAGGGGTCCCGTCTCCAGTCCCACAAGCAGAGCCACGCCCAGTGTTCAGAAGCAGCACAGCCACAGCGCACATGGCGGAGCAGGGCGGCGCGGCCCACTGGGAGGGAAACGGCCACAGAAGCCGCTCGACAAGCAGCGCCAGGGCCCAGAGGCACTCCAAGAACTGAAGGAAGATGGGGAGGGGCTCAAGAAAGTAGCGTGTGAACAAAATTAAAATACTGGTAAAGAAACAGAAAACGAAGCCAAGAAAAAGCTGAGGCTGAAGGAGCACGGCGGCACGGAAAGTCCGCCCAAGGGGCCTGGAGGCGGCTGAGCAGCAGACGCGACGATGGACAGGAGCGGCTGGAGGAGCAGAGAGGAGGCGGGCCGGGGAGGACGGGGTGGACCGATCCGCCTGTCTCGGAGGTGCTGCACATCTGACCAAGTGAAGGCCTCTGGTGACCTCAAGCCATCTTCCCAAACACATTTGCTCACTTTGGTTACGTTTTCCCTTTCGGTATTTCTCACACTTCAAATTTTTTCATTATTATGATAGTTGCTGTGATATCTGTGATCAGCGATCTCTGATGTCATGGTTATGACTTGCTGAAGGGTCAGATGGCGGCATTTTTGGCAGTAAGGCACACATATGCATTTAGACATGGTGCTGTTGCACGCTTAATAGAGTGTGCACTGGGAAAGCAGAAATCCTGTGTGCTCCGCTCTCCTGCAGCACTGCCTTTTCTGAGGCGGTCGGGGCTGGGCCTATGAATAGAAACTTGCAGAGAGCTCAGGGAACCCTACCAGGACAAGCTCTGACACACACGGACACACATTACAATCAAATTTAAAGCCCAAACCAGAGAATCTCAAAAGCAGTGAGAGAAGAGCGACTCGTCAGAGACAAGGCGTCCTCACTCACACTGTTGGCAGCCCCTCGTCAGAAAGCCTGGAGGCCAGAAGCAGTTAGCTGACACAGGCAATGTCCTGAGAGAGGACACTGTCAGCCGAGAACCCTGTATTCAACGCAACTGTCCTTTAAAGGGAGGGAGCCATCAGGATGTCCTCAGGCCACGAGCTGAGGGGATTCTCCCCCAGCAGATGGCCCTGCAAGAAACACCACACGCGGTCCTGCAGACATGACCTGGAGAGACAGACAAAGCTGTCAGTAGAGGGGAACATGCGGCGAGGCACGAAAGCTGCTATGCAGCAACTTCAGGCCAGTTACAGCACGTCACACGCGATCCCCACCGTAACCACAAAGGAAATATCCACAGAATATACACGGAAGGAGACGAGAAGGGAATCGAAACAATTCAACACAGAAAATCAGCTGGACACAGAAGACAGTACGCAGGAAATGAAGCACAAGAAGGCCCTAAGGTGGATCAGAAAAGCAGGGCGCAATGACGGAAGTTAAGTCCCTCCGTTACCAGTGGTTGTTTTAAATGTAAATGGTTAAACTCTCCAATCAAAAGACAGAGACTGGAAGAATGGGCAAAAGCATGCTGTCTACAAGAGACCAGCATTAGATCCAAAGACACCAAGAGGCTTAAGGTGAAACGATGGAAAAAAACATTTCATGCAAACAGTCATGGAGAGACAGCAAGGGCAACTATACTGGCATCAGACAAAACAGACAAACGGGCTGCAGGAGGCAAAGACGGCAGCCATGTCAGCGACGGGCTCCCACAGCAGGGAGACGCGTGGAGGGCAAGGCGACAGGACCACAGGGAGGAACGGGCGGGGTGGCAGCCGTGTGCAGAACGGGCGGAGCCTCGGGCGGGCAGCAGGCCCCGCCGACGGCGGGACACGCAGCCCACGCGCACACGGGCGCTGCTCCAGGGCAGCCCTGAAACGCGGAGGCGGCCGCTCGCTCAGTCGCATCTGACTCTTGCGACCCTACTACGGACTGTAGCCCGCCAGGCTCCTCTGTCCACGGGATTCTCCAGGCAAGAATACCGGGGTGGGTAGCCACGCCCTTCTGCAGGGGATCTTCCCGGTCCAGGGACTGAACCTGGGTCTCCTGCTTTGCGGTCAGATTCATTACCATTTGAGCCACCAGGAAGCTCCAGGACACACCACGTGTTCAGCGAAAAATAAACCTTCAATGCATTTAAAACAGGACAGCCCTCATACAAAGATCTTCTCCAATTACAATGGGATAAAATTAGAAACCAGTAAGAGGGAAAACTAGACAAGTAACAAACCTGTGGAAATCAAATAACACTCAAAAGAACCAGTGGATCAAAGAAGAAATCAGAGAAGGGAGATCAGAACATACTTGAGATGACTGAAAGCAAAACCGCAGCACGCCAGCACTGAAGGGACTCGGCCAGAGCAGTGCAGACGGGACATCTACACGCCGACCGCGCGCACCCTTGAAACGCAGAGAGCCCTCCAGTCAGCAACCTCACTTTACAACTTAAGGGACTAGAAAAATAGGAAGACACTAACACCCACAGCTAACAGAAGGAAGGAAACGATAAAGAGAAGAGCGGAGGTGAGTAGAGAGCAGGATAATGACCGAGCAAAAGTTGGTTCTCCAAAAAGACCGACAAAAGCGACACGGCTTTAGTCAGTGGGCGAAGAAAACAGATGGAAGACTCAAACTGCTGAACTCGAAGAGGACACTGGGAGCACCGCCCGCGCCGACAGAAACCACGGTCGCAGGAGCGCGCGAGCAGGCCAGGCCAGCGGGGCGAGACGCGCAGGAGCGCGCGAGCAGAGCCCGCCAGGCCCGAGTCGTGGGCAGAGAAAGACCCCGGCAGGCCTGCAACCTGCACGGAGGCGAGACAGTGATGAAACCCGGTGACAAAGGAGAGCCCCAGCCTGAGGGCCTCGTGGTGGAAGCTGAGCGACCTAGACGTGCAGGGGACTGGCGCCAGCGCGGCGGAAGCGCCCACGCTCCCGGCGCCGGGGCCTGGGCTCGGTCCCTGCTCAGGGACGCGGGCCCTGCACGCTGCAAGTGAGACCGGAGATCCCCCATGCCGCCGCTGAGACCCGGCACAGTCAAAAAACCCATCTTTCTCAAACTGTGTAAAAAAACGAAGACGAGGGACTACTTCCTAACTCATTCTAAGAGGCCAGAACTGCCCTAAGATCAAAGCCAGACACAGACAACAAGCAAACCAGAAACCAGCATCCCTTATGTACACCGAGACAAAAACCCTCGACAAAACACGCAATGAAACTCAGCCGAGCAGTGAAAGGGCTACACACCGCGACCAAGTGTGGTTTATTCCTGGAATGCAAGCAAGGATGCTTCCAAATGTGGAAAGCAATCAACACGGCGAGTCACATAAATAGAGTGAAGGAGAAAAGCCACACGGTCATCTTAACTGATGCAGAAAGTGTCTGACAAAGCTGGATCTCTCCACGATAGAAGGCTGCACGTGAAAGGTCCACAGGGAACGCCGTGCTCCCTGTGAGGGCTGACGGCTTCTCCTAGAGACCAGGACCATGGCAAGGACGCCCACTGCCGCCTTCTCTACGCTGCGGCACAGCACTGGAGTCCAGCCAGAGTGACGAGCAGGACACAAAAGGGACCCACACGGGAAAGGAAGAAGCAGAACTATTTCTGCAGATGGTCCATACAGGACATCTTAAGGCTTCCACACACAAAACTATTAGCTCGTAAGTGAATTCAGCAAATAACAGGATACAGTCAACACACAAGAATCAGCTGCATTTCTGTAGGTTAACAGTGAATAGCCCCAAAGGAAATTAAGAAAGCAATTCTATTTCCAATAGCATAAAAGAAAATTCAGGCATTAACCAAGGAGGTAAAAGACATGTGTAAGGAAACTACATTAATATTCCAGAAAGAAATTAAAGAAGACACAAATAATTGGAAACACATTCTGTGTTCGTGAACTGGAAGACTTAGTATCATTAATAATAAATACTACCCAAAGAGACCTACAGAGTCGGCAAAATTGAAATCAAAACGCAAATGATTAGTTTGTAGAAACAGAAAGATCTATCCTAAAATTCATATGTAAATTCAAGTGATTCAGCAGACAAAAATGATTCTGAAAAGGAAGAGCACAGCTGGAGGCCACACACGCTCTGATTTCAGAACTTCACCCCTGAAGGAAAGTGATGCAAACAGGGCCTTACTGGCAGACAGACAGACGGACCCACGGGAGAGTCTCGACGGCCCAGAAAGCCAGCATACACTGGCAAGCGACCCCCAGTCAGGTTGCCAAGACCATGCAAGGGGAAAGGCACAGTCCTTCCACCGAGTGGAGCTGGAGCCGGGTGTCCCCGCAGAGAGCGACGCCGCGCCCGCACCTAGCAGCACCGCACCCGCAGAATGAACCACAGCCGCGCAAAGCTGGACCTGTCAGACTCTTCGACGGAACCACAGGGCAGGTTTAATGGCCTTGGATTTGGCAGTGATTTCCTGGGCACCAGTTTACAGCCAACGAAGAGAAAGCAAACTGGCATTCGTGAGCATCAGCCAGCACCATCGGGCAGAAGCCAACCGACAAGACGCCACCTGGCACCCAGCAGGAGGGCCCCTACCCAGCCCAGGAGACAGCGAACCTGACAAGGGTGCAGCGGAACTGGAACCCCCGCGCAGCGCTGCCGGGAACCCGAGACGGTGCAGGCAAAGCGGGAAAGTGCAAGCGGGTCCTCAAAGCATTACAAACACAGTCAGCCACACGCCCGCACACCTCACTCCCAGGCACACCCCCAGAGAACTGCGAGCAGGCCTTCAGAGGTGAGTGCACCCCTCAGGGCGGCGTCCGGGCGGAGCGCCACACGCACGGCGAGGGGTCCGCGGCGGATCTGCACACTTCAGCGGGGCAAGGCTGGCCTTTTAAGAACGGTGCTGGAGCAATGGGAAAAAGAGACGGAAGCATCTTGACCCCTACCTCTTACAACAGAAAAACATAAATTCTCAAATCAAAACCTAACACGTAAAAAGGAACACTGTAGAAATTCTTACAGAAAACACTGGTGCAAGTCTGTCCTGTGTTAGGCACAAATGTCACGACGCCACAGGAGACAGTGCCTGAGAGAGGAGTGCCCGGGCACAGAGCTCCATCGAGGGCAGCGCAATCGTCAGAGAGGTGGAACGGCAAGCTCTAAGTCGAGAGCACAGTCTCAACACATCTACCTGATAAAGGACTTGGGTCCAGAACATACAGCAAGCTCTCACACCTCAAAGATGAGGCAGACAGTCCACTGGAGAAACAGGAAAAGGATCTGAGTGTTCACGCCAGGAAACAAAATATTCAAGTGGCAAATGAGCCTGCCGACTGCATGAGCCACACTCAGCCACCACGAAATGAAATTAACACCACGAGGGCATGGAAGGCCACTCGGCAGCCGGAAGCACAGCCTCCGCTCGCGGCCTGGCCCGAGCGCCCGTGGCGGCGAGCTACAGGGCACTCGGGATTCACCCCGGCACTGCGGAGGCCTCCGTGACGGGCGCTGGAGGGTCTACTGGAACACACGACAAGGTCCAGCCCTGCTGCGATCCCCGTGCTGGCGTGCTCGGCCACCTGGGGTGTCCTTGGCGCCCACCCCGCAACCACAGATCTGAGAGAGACGAGCAGGCCACACGCGGAAAGGAAAGCTGTGAAAGCGCCAGAAACCGGAGGGGAACTTTTATCACCCTGCAGCAGAAAACACTTCCTGAGCAAGCCCCCAAACTCAGACAGCGTCAAGGAGAGACCCCAAGGGGCAGACTCAGACAGCGTCAGGGAGAGACCCCGAGGGGCAGTGCAGAGAGGCAGGCGTGCAGCTGCGCGCAGGACACAGCAGACAGCGGGCTGGCGCGAGACCCACACAGCCAATGCCAGCGCGGCGTCCACGGGGCGCAAACGCCCGCCGTGAACCAACGCAGGGCGGACAGCACAGAGGGGCAGCACCCCCGCGCACCGAGCGCCCGGACAAGCACACGAGCGTGAGCGCCCCTCGCTTGTAAGCACAGTTCGGAGCAGAAGCAAGACCCTGCCTTCTATCTCCCTGGTTAAGAAGCCCAGAAGCCCTGAGGACACACCGTGCTGGCTGAGGGGCAGGAAGCCAGGTCCCCGGCAGTGCTGGTGGGCAGGTGACTGTTCTAGACACCTGACCCCGCACAGCAGGGGCCGGCGACCACACCGCAGGGTGTGTGCGTGCGAGCAGAGCGCTGCCTGGAGACGGCCCAGCCCCGGCGGAGGGGAGGCCCGCTCCAGCTGGGGCCACGGGCCAGCGGCTCACCTGCTCCACGTGGGGCTCCCTGGCGAAGGAGATCCTGGCGATGGAGTGGGATGCGATGCACAGCTCCTGCCCGTTCACCTCGCCTTCCTCCACCTCCACGATGCCTGCAAGGGAACACCTCAGCCCCGCGGCCTGCGCCAGCCGCCCGCCTCTGCAGCCCAGAGCTCAATCCATTTTAACGCCGCAGCCGCTGAGGCAGCCGTGGCCCCTCGCCTGCGAGGACCCCTAGGCATCAGGAGGGAAGACACCGCTCCTCTCGTTGCTGAGGCTGGTGACCTCTGGGGTGACCCTGCACTCCTGCCCCCAAGAGATCTGACAGGAGGGATGCACAGCCAGAGGAGGGGAACCTCCCCCGCCACCCGCTACCTTCCAGGCCGCCAACACCTGGGGCAGTGCGGCTGGCCCAGCTGGTCCACCAGCTTCAGGAAGCAAGCGCTCACTTGAGCCAGTGAGCGAGATAAGGGTGACGCAGGCAGGGTCTGAACTCATGGACCTGGTGAACTCTCCCGGGGCAAAGCCGACTTCAGACAGGACTTTCACTGCCGGTCGAGGTCCCCCCAGGAGGCCCACTGGCCTGGGAAACACGGGGCTCGCACAGACACGAGCGGGAGTGCCGAGCCAGGAACCAGCGTGCCCCTGCAGAGGGGCTCCCACCGAGGGGCTCCCGCAGCCCCCCGCCGCCTCCCCCCCCAAAGGTGCCTACAGGGCCCCGGCAGGGCGCGGGCGGCCCGGGAGGCGCGCACCTGTGTTCTGGGCGCTGACGAAGGCCACCTTGTTGGTGTCGGGCTGCAGGCGGATGAAGCCACACTCCCTGTGCATGGGCTTGCGCGTGTCCGGGTGGAAGGCGCTGAACCTGGGCCAGGAATCGGCAGGTGGGGCCAGGCGCCCGGTGCAGCAGAGCGCGTGCAGGCGTGGTGGGCCACCCTCTCCTCGCCCCGTGGACGTGAGGCGCCACACGGAACAGACATGTGCAGGACACAGCGGAGACACGGGGAGCACGGGGACACCCCGCTCACTCGGGTCTCCTCTCCTGCTGCGGGGCCTGCCTGGACCCTGCTCTCCCGCAGGGCGTGCCCCCCCAGGGCCCGTCAGGACCTCCCATACTCCTCAGTCTAAGCCCCCACCAATACCATCAAGTCCATCCCTCCCACGCGGCCTTCCCGCTGCTGAGCCAGGATCCTCTCAGGGGCTCACAGGCTCATGTGTGAGAAACAGGGGCGCCGTCTGCATCTCTCACACTGCCTCCACTGCAGGCCCACGGCTGGGGGGCAGCGCCGAGCCTCGGCCTGAGCACTGGCTCACGACTCACAGCCCGCGGGCTCAGCAGCGCCGGGTGGGAGCCCCCTGCCACAGCGTGTGACGGGCGGGGCCCGGCTCACAGCCCCCTGCGAGTGTGACCCCTCGTGAGAAAGACATCCACTGCCTGCCTGCACACAGTACCACACTGACCAAAACAAGACACTACCTTTTATTCAGCTGATTAAGAAGACCAGAAACCCTCCTACTCTCCTCACTTTCTGGTAACGGCACCACTGAGCGGCCAGCAGTAAGAGGAGGCTAACGGATGCTGGTCGCGCGTCCCTCTAAGAGGCTGTGGCTCAGGGCTCTGCTTTACGCGACCCAGCATTTCTACCTTCTGGTTTATACGCAGGCTGTTCTTTCTTCTCACCCTTGCAGTCAAGAACAAAATGAAAAGGTACGAGATAGTCCATCCTCAGCTGCCCCCGCCCGGTGCCACCCACCCAGGCGCCCTGCTCTGAGCTGCCCCCCGCCCCGTGAGCGGCAGGAGGCCCGGTCAGACTCTGAGACCCATGATCCCCCAGGCTCTCTGAGACCCCGGCTGGCTCAGGGCAGGACCACAGGAAAGCCAGGCCCAATCTCTAGGCCTGGGGTGGCTGATGTCCACAGGGCGCCGGGCTGCTTCCCGTCTGCATTAACAAGCTGAGACTGCGCTCAGTGTCTCCAGCCCGTCCCCCAGGGCGGGCATGCATCCTCCGGGGCGGGGCGGGCACTCATCCTGTGGGGCAGNCTACCCGGTCCTGCTGTCTCTGCTCAAGACCAGCTGCGAGCCCTACACGGGGTGGGGCGGGGCGGGGCGGGGCGGGCACTCACGAGAAGTTGAGCATGGGCTGGCCCACGTGCGAGATGTGTGCCTCCTCCAGGTACCGGAAGGGCTGCAGCGTCGGGAAGGTCCCGGCTCCCGGCGGCTCTGATAGCCAGGTGCCCAGCATCCAGGACAGCGGCTCTACCATGGGACTCATCCTGGGCGGCTCTGTGGACAGAGAGGGGCGTCAGCGACTGCTGCTGGCCGTCCTGGGCAGCTTGGCGAGCAGCGTACCTGCAGGCCCTGGTCATCACAGCTCGACCTGCAGGGCCTGACCTCACCAGCGGCCAAGATGAGCCTCAACGTCCTCTCTTGGCGGGGAGAGGAAGGCCGCGCTGGCAGCAGACCCTGTCCTGCTGGACCAACTCTGGAGCCCGCAGCTCCGGGACGCGGATGACGGCCGGGCGGCAGCGGCGGCCAGGGGCCCAGGGCCTCAGAGGGAGCTGGAAAGGCAGCGTCGCCAGCCCCCGGGCTGGGCAGGACGGCCCCACACGGCAGCCTGGCGCTGCGGGTGAAGGCAGGGGACGACTGTGGGCAGCGTGACAGGGGCCCTGGGCCAGGAGGGGGCACTCTGCCCACCAGGCGGGGCCCACAGCGGCAGCACGGGGCGTAGACTGCTACCCGCGGGCACCAAAGGGCCCTGACACTGAGGGTGAGGGTGACGGCCGGCCTCAAGGGCTGGGGGCAGGTAGGCAACAGGACCACAAATGAGTGTGGGTGCGTAGAGCACTCTGCCCGGTGCCCAGGCCCCACGCCCCTGCAGTCAGGCTGGAGGTGCTGCCGAGTGGCTTTCCAGAAACTGGTTCGCGGGGTCCTCTGGCCCATGGGACTCCCTGAGGCTGCGGGAAGGTGGGGCTGGGCCTGCACGGGCCACGGGGCGTGGGGACAGGAGGTCTGACTCCCAGTCCGCCGGCTTCCCACACCCGGTTGCGCCTCAGACCGTGTCTTCAGGCAGACAGTGCCCACGACACAGAGGAGAGAGGTGGGCGCCACCAAGCCCGCCAGGGGCCACACTTCTCTGCTCGGCATGGGGCCTGTGGGATCTTAGGCCCCCATCAGGGGTCGAACCTGGGCCCCAGCATGGAGTCCCAGTCCCCGCACCCCAGGGCATCCTCGGACTGCACTCCTGACTGGCAGCTTCTGCCGACAAGCCCCAGATGCCAGCACGAAGGAACCCGCCTCTCAGGCGCGCGCACCTCGGGGCCGCGCGCGCCCCGGAAGCACCTTGGCTCCTGAGCTAACACGGCCTGCGGCTACTGCTGGGCTGAGGTCTGGGAGAATGACCGGGGGAGCTCGAAGGGCTCTGGCGGTGGAGAAGCAACTCCCTCGACTGAGGACGGCGCGCGGGGGGCCGGGCTCGAGGACCGGCGGGTGGAGGACGGAGTGCGCCCCTCCAACTTGAGATCCCGGAGGCAACAACGGGCGGCCTGGGGGGTGGGGGGCACATTCCTTCCTCCTCCGGCCTGGCTGTCTCTCCCAGGACTCCCTTTCCAGGTCGCCCGTGGAAAGTCAGAGCTGAGGACGGCGACTCTGGAGCTGACTGACAGCGCTCTCAGGTTTAGACAGCAGGAGAGACCGAAATCAGGACTGCACCACAGCCTCTGGCGGAAGTGCAGACCAGGGGCTTCCCACCCGGCGGTCTCGGGGCCAGCAGACCCCGCCACTCTGATTCCTGGCGACACATGGCTCCGTTCGCTCCTCGGGGTGACGGAGCTGGCGCGCACCCATGGAGAGGAGCCCAGCAGCGAGCTGACGGGAGATGCGCGCGCCGGGAGCGCACGCGGGAGTGAGCTCACAGGGCGGCGTCCCAGGGGCAGGAGGTGCAGCGCAAGGCCCTGGCTGGCAGGCCGGGGGGCGGGGAAAGGCCGGCCTGGCCTCCCGTCTGAGGAGAGCCCTGAGGCCTGGTGGAAGGGCTGAGGCCCCCGCTGCAGGAAGCAGCTGGAGGAGGATGCGGCCCCGCGGCAGCCACGGGGCACAGCGGCAAGGGCAGGAAACCAAGCCGGCAGCCCGTTGGCCCTGGAAGCCACCCCAGAGAGACAGAAATGCAGCCCGAGGCCTGAACACACCGCTCGCCCGGAACACCCCGAATGCCCTCCCATGTCGGGAGGCCAACAGAACACGCAGACACGGCGAGACTTGGCTTCAGAGAGGAGGCAAGCGCCAGCAAGAAGCTCCACGAGGGCCTGGAAAACACACCTGGGAGGGGGGGGCCAGACCCACGCGGCGCACGGCCGGCTGCGGGGGCAGCTCCCGAGGCGGGGAGGGCAGGCGGGCCCCCGCAGCCTTCCTCCCCGACACCCAACACCGAGCCCCACAGGGCGCACGGCCGGCTGCGGGGCGGCTCCCGAGGCGGGGAGGGCAGGCGGGTCCCCACAGCCTTCCTCCCCCGACACCCAACACCGAGCCTGTGAAACGCGGCTGCTCCCAGGATGCATCCCCAGCACAAGAACCCCCACCGTGGGATTTCAAAACCTCCCCCTAAAATACAGAACTTCACCCACCCCAGCAATCTCGAAGCACTGGTGGCTACATGTTTAAACGTTTCATACAACATTGAGTTAAATAGTTTATCAAGGCTAACGTCACTCGTTTCCCTTTACCTCTTTGACACATATAGTAGAAAATTTAAACTAGGTGGGAACTCACACCACGTTCCCATTGATAGCACTGGAAAGGAGCGTTCACCACTCGGGACGCTGTGCCGTGAATTCTGCCAAGAGGTCGCCACGAGTCTTCGCTGAAAGACGCGAGGTGCCAGCGGAGCAGCTGTGGGAGACAGGCGCGCGCAGGGCTCGGCAGCGCGGGAGGAACGTCTGCCAGGGAGCGGGTGGGCCCGCCGACTCCGAGCCACCGCCTCCAGGCTGCCCACCTGAGAGCAGGTCCCGCAGGGAAGACTCGCTTTAAAAGCAGAGGAGCAGGTGCACCACAGGCGGTGAGGCAGCCAGCACCCCATGCACCCGGGGCCACGTGCTAGAAGAGCCAGCTGCTTAGACGGGATCTCAAAGCAAGACCCTCAACGTCAGCTGTCAACAATAGATGCAGCTGAAGTAATCTGGAAAGGCGCCGGAAGGTGGGGCCAAGGCAGGCAGCCGGGATCAGGCATCAGGACCCGACATCAGGCAGAAGGCAGGCCAAGCCCAGCGCGCACAAGCGGATGCGGAGCGGCCCCGCAGCACGCGGAGGCACAGTCGCCGTGGAGGCGCCTGTGGACACTCAGGCCCCAGATGCAGCAGCAGCAGCATTTATAAAGCAGAAGCTACTGAAGACGCTCAGAGGGTGACAGAAGGAAACTAAAGGAAACCCCTACAGGCGTCTCTCCATGTCCAAGCAAACAAGACCCAAACAACGAAACAGAAACAACTGCATGCAGAGTGTGTAGAGTGAGGCGGCTCTGACGGACACACACTGAACCTCGTAGCTTGAAACGAGAATACTCCTTTAAGTTCCTCTGAAGACCCATCAAGGCTGACTTTTAACTGGTCAGAGAGCACTTGTAACTTCCAAAAACTAAAGCGTTCTCTTCCCCGTCCAATCACAACGCAACGAGACTAGAAATTAAAACGGTACAGACGTTCTTTGAAACAAGTCGTGAAAGAGATGCCAGACACAGAGGCATGCGGGTGCCACGTCCCCACTGGTTGGAGCCATCCAGAACGGGCACGTGGACCCGGCAGGGGAGCTGCAGGCACCAGAGGACGGGCTGCCAGCTCGCGCACGCAGCTCTGTCTTATCCCTGTGACCACTGGGGTAAAGCTGTCCACAGCGCGGTGGCCACAAAGCAGAGGAGCCCGGGAGAGAGCAGGCGCCGCCCCCTGGCCCTCTGCGTCACAGCAGCACAGGGCTGCCCCGGGTCCCTGCTGGGATCACCGCCCTGCGGGCAGAGCTGGTGTTTTAAGGACCCAGAAACGCTGGCGTGGGGAAACACCCCCCGACTCCTAAACACGTGCCCACACTAACACCAGAGGGGCAGGCTGCGGCGCCTCGCACGCCCTCACCCCAGCTGTGCCGGCGTGAGCCGCATGGCCGTGGCCCGTGACACGGGGTGGGGGCCTTCTCTGCCTCTCACCCCCACCCTCTTCTAGCCAGAGCCTGAGGCTGCTGGCACCCGAGACCCCCTGCACCCCGAACCAACGCTCCCAGAGCGTCAAGGGAGACCGCAGCTGCCTCGGCTGGGCTTCCAAGCAAGCAGGGCTCGTGTTGTTGGAGACGCACAGGGAGCTGCTCTGGATGGCGGTGCTGCCCGCCCTGAGCAGGACCAGCCGGCAACCCCGCGTACCCGTGAGCCCGCCTGCCTGCCAAGCGTGGCGGGAGCAAGCCACGGACCTGTGCGGCGCGTGTAAGAACATGGGCTGAGGCAGGCCCGCGGAAGCGCAGGGCTGCGGAGCCACTGAGTTCTGCCTGCTCGGATTCTCCGCCGCCCCGGGGGCCCAGGGACTCACTGGAACCCCAGCACCTGGACAGTGGAGGACAGGGAGCAAAGGCGGATCAAAGACGCCCCGAGGGGTCCTGGCTGTAGTCTCCTTTGCTTGGAGGCAAGAGAGGTTTTCATAAGCGACTCCAGCAGAGTGCAGGGGCCGTCCTGGGACAGAGGTAAGCCGGCAGGAGCCGGGTGGAGAGGGGCCCGCGGCGCGTCCCCTGAAGACAGGTCTCCCACAGACGGGGGGGCAGGGGTGGGCGGTAGCTTCAGGATGGCTCGGCGCATCCTGTGTGTTGGGCACTCTATCTCTGCTACTAAGTCAGCTCCACCTCGGTCCCCGGGCATTAGATCTGAAGCTGGAGACTCGCTCTAAAGGGACAGGGTTCCAGCTGCTCCCGAACGGGGAGGTCAGATGTGGGGGCAGTTGGTCTCCCAGGGGAGGGCCCAGCTGGTCCCAGGAGAGCTGGGCTGGGGGGCCTGGGGCCGGGCCCGACTGGGCCGTTCACACCACAGGGTCACGGGACAAGGTGACGGGTGTCTGGAGGTCCACTAACACTGGCCCTGCCCCTCACCTTGCTCCCTGACCTTGGCCCTGGGCTGGGTCTACACAAAGGCCACCCACCCAGCTTGGTGGGGCTCAGGCAGGGAAGGAGCTGGGCGTCCAAACCACAGCGGGGGCGAGAGGAGGGACTGACCAGCTCGGGTGGGGGCCAGGCAGGTGGAGGCAGGAGCCCGAAGAGTTGCCAAAACCAGAGCACGGGGAGCGAGGCTGCAGACTACACAGGTCAGAGGCGGCGGCGAGCCCGCGCGGCTGGCCTCCTGGGGGTGGCGCCATCTGGGGACGGCGTGGCCGCAGGAGCCACGGGGGGCACAGCCCCCGGGCAGGCCAGCAGCACTGGAGGTCCGGCCCCTGGACCGTGGGGCGGGGGGCGCTTCGGGAAGAGTGGACTGGGGTCTGCTGAGGGTGGGAGTGCGCTGTGCACGGGCGGCAGGCAGGAGCGCACACCAGGCTGCAGGGCCCCACCCAGGCAGCGGCCGCGGAGCAGAGCGCCACCGGCAGGGTGGCGAGGGAGGCCTTTGGGCGGAGCGCGAGGAGACAGGCTAAGCCGGCGCTTCTCTCAGTGCTGGAAGGAGCCGGGTGCGGCAGGGCTGGAAGGGCAGAAGCGCACTGCTGGCCGTCAGGAGAGTCTTGGTGCCCTCCGAGCACACGCTTACAACCACAGGCTCCCACGTCCAGCTCTGCTCTGAGAGACACTTCAGACCCAGTCCTCTCTGCTTGCCATCACGGGCTCTTAACTGCAATGAATTTAATGCGGGAAAGAATACCACTGGGGCTGGGCAGGTCCCGCGGGCTGCCCACCCGCTCTGCCCCCCTGGAATCGTGGTCAGCTCTTGGCCACAGGCTGCTCCATGTTTTCACTCAAGTGTTGCAGGACAGAAAGACCAACACGAGGCTCTAAAAGCCGAATGTCATGTGGCACGAGCCCACACATAAGCCAGTGCCATGCAACGACACCCTTGAGGTCTGTGTACTCTACTCTGTAAATCACACTTCACTAGACAAACGAAAACCAAACAGATTAAAAGTCAAACAAAGGGAAAGTATGGCAAACAGGCATCCGGCCTACTTGCTGTTCCAGCCTCTCAGGCCAACCAGACAGGCCTCCATGCGCTGTTTCCCCAGTCTCACTTTCTTTCACTAAGATCTCAACCAATATGCAGAAACAGACATTTAAATTTTCTCCAAGAAATTTAAATCTTCATCTTTGGACCTAGGACAGTGAGCGCAGGCTTACCCATCCCTAAGCTTTCTACACTCCAGGCGCCGCCAAGGTTCTTCAAGGTTGTTTTCTGCCCACATGCGGAAACGCTGCACCTGGCCGCTAACAGCTCCCAGGAAGCGGCTGCCAAGCCTGCAGGAGGCATGCTGGGAACTGTAGTTCCACAACACAGGGGCCGCCTCAGGACAAAGTGGAACAAAGGGGGACCCGAGACAGCCACACCGTCGAGCTGGGAGGAGCTATGGGGGCTGAGGCGAATTCATGAGAGTCGGCCAGGACAGAGGGGCCAACTGCCTGGGCAGACTGCGGAGTGGACCTGCCCCTCTGACTGGCACTGCTGGCCAGCAGGGACAGGCCCGTGCAGCAAGCCTAGCTCGTGCAGCCAGTGTGCAGGAAAGCTGCTTCTGGAACACACACTCTGGAAACTCCTGGCACACGTGTCAGCAGAGGCCCACAGCCCCCAGGGCAGGAAACAAGCAGATGTGTCCACTGGGACCTAGGGACAGATGCCGTTGAGGTACTGCCCACCCCACTATCGCCTTGTGAGACTCCAGTGTTCTCCACCAGGGCACAGGCAGAGTGGAGAGCCTCGGCGGCCCGGCAGCACTGGCTGTGCCAGGCGGAGGGCCCCATGCAGCATGGGTGGTCCGGCTGGCTCCCCCTGGACAGGCACCCAGGGGAAGCCACTGCTTTGGAATGAGGGCAAGGCCCTCGCTTTATCACCCAGGAGATGGAAAGGCCCCATGCACACCCGGGAACACAGGATATGTCAGAAAATAGAGCATCTCTTCCATAAAATACAGAAGACACAATAAAAAGGGGTCAAATTATTATTACTTGCAGATAAACGTTATCATTGGTTATCTAGTTAATCCAAGTCTCAACTGAGAAACTATTGGGACTCATAAGAGAATCTGTCAAGGTGGCTGTTAGTAACCCAGCAGTCTTCCTGCCCGTCAGCAAGAACCCAGTAACACAGAGGAGGGGCCACCATGCACTCTAACAAGGAGCTTACAAGTCGCAGCTCCTGTCTCTGCAAGAAACACACGGCACTGCCAATCAGCGACTTTCCTTGGGTTCATCAGAGGAACCTGGTCAGATGTCTCCCCCGGACCTGGAGAAACCTGTGGACAGGACTGCTGACATCCGCTCACTTGGAGCAGAAGCTCTTGGGGACGGCAGGCTGGCGGGAACCCCGGAGGCAGCCTGCACGGGACTCCAGGCCAAGTGCACACGGATGTGAGTGAGCACCTCCGGGGGCTGCAGTCCCAGCGGCCCCACAGTGCCCTGGGGTTCACTTCCAGGGGCCGCCTGGTTCTCACCAGAGAGAGCAAAGAAAGCAAAGGAAAAGAAATCACCAGAGTCCCTGGCCGCAAGCCCTGAACATTCTCCAAAACAAAGGCCTGTGCTGTGGTGAGAAGACCTCCCAGATCATCTCACGGGGTGGGGAGGCCCTTCCCCACCCTGGCCCTGGTCTCACCCAAGGAGCGGAGAAGAAGGGAAGAAACACTTGCGAAAGTCACAACCCGGGAACAGTTCAGTTCAGTCGCTCAGCCGTGTCCGACTCTGCGACCCCATGAATCGCAGCACGCCAGGCCTCCCTGTCCATCACCACCTCCCGGAGTTCACTCAGACTCACGTCCATCGAGTCCGTGATGCCATCCAGCCATCTCATCCTCGGTCGTCCCCTTCTCCTCCTGCCCCCAATCCCTCCCAGCATCAGAGTCTTTTCCAATGAGTCAGCTCTTCGCATGAGGTGGCCAAAGTCCTGGAGTTTCAGCTTTAGCATCATTCCTTCCAAAGAAATCCCAGGGCTGATCTCCTTCAGAATGGACTGGTTGGATCTCCTTGCAGTCCAAGGGACTCTCAAGAGTCTTCTCCAACACCACAGTTCAAACGCATCAGTTCTTCGGCGCTCAGCCTTCTTCACAGTCCAACTCTCACATCCATACATGACCACAGGAAAAACCATAGCCTTGACTAGACGGACCTTTGTTGGCAAAGTAATGTCTCTGCTTTTGAATATGCTCTCTAGGTTGGTCATAAGTTTTGTTCCAAGGAGTAAGCATCTTTTAATTTCACGGCTGCAGTCATCATCTGCAGTGATTTTGGAGCCCCCCAAAATAAACTCTGACACTATTTCCACTGTTTCATCTATTTCCCGTGAAGTGATGGGACCGGATGCCATGATCTTCATTTTCTGAATGTTGTGCTTTAAGCCAACCTTTTCACTCTCCTCTTTCATTTTCATCAAGAGGCTTTTAGTGCCCTTCACTTTCTGCCATAAGGGTGGTGTCATCTGCATATCTGAGGTTATTGATATTTCTCCTGGCAATCTTGATTCCAGGTTGTGTTTCTTCCAGCCCAGCGTTTCTCATGATGTACTCTGCATGGAAGTTAAATAAGCAGGGTGACAATATACAGCCTTGACGTACTCCTTTTCCTATTTGGAACCAGTCTGTTGTTCCATGTCCAGTTCTAACTGTTGCTTCCTGACCTGCATACAGATTTCTCAAGAGGCAGGTCAGGTGGTCTGGTATTCCCATCTCTGTTAGAATTTTCCACAGTTTATTGTGATCCACACAATCAAAGGCTTTGGCATAGTCAACAAAGCAGAAATAGATGTTTTTCTGGAACGCTCTTGCTTTTTCCATGATCCAGCGGATGTTGGCAATTTGATCTCTGGTTCCTCTGCCTTTTCTAAAACCAGCTTGAACATCAGGGAGTTCACAGTTCACGTACTGCTGAAGCCTGGCTTGGAGAATTCTGAGGATTACTTTACTAGCATGTGAGATGAGTGCAATTGTGCAGTAGTCTGAGCATTCTTTCGCATTGCCTTTCTTTGGGATTGGAATGAAAACTGACCTTTTGCAGTCCTGTGGCCACTGCTGAGTTTTCGAAATTTGCTAGAAAAAAGCTTAATCAGAAGACTATAAATGCTTCCCCTCCCCCAGAGCACTCCTCAGGGCTCTAGCATAACAACAGGATTACAGGGAAAAGTACTCCAAAGTACAGACTCTATGAAAGGTCTTTAGAGAAACCCAGAGTCAGGAGGAGGCAGCGAATAAGGGAGAGAGGAGAGCCTGAGGCACCGCCTGCCGCAGGCTCCTGAGGACAGCAGGCCCGCCTTCCTGCAGAACTGCAGAGCAGGCTGACAGGCAGGGAGGACAGTCCGAAGGCGCAGAGCAGAAGCTCTGGAGTTCTCAGAGTTGGATCTGAAGTGACTGTGATTAACACGCTAAGGATCCTAATGGGAAAAGCAGATAAATTTAAGAACAGACACGTAACGTAAGAGTGAGGAGATGTGGACAAAGAATGAGAAACACTGACGGCAGGGCTGAGGAAAGAGGGACTGGGAGTATCTGTCCATAAGAACTTCCCCTACTGAAACACAGAAAGAAAAAAGAGAACAGAGTATCAGGGAAATTTGTGACAATAAAAAGTGATACATACAGATGAGAAGGGAGAAAGAATAGAAGGAAATGTGTGAAGGAAAAACAGCTGAGAATTTTTCAAAGGTAACAATAAACATCAAACTGCAGATCCAGGAGCTCGGAGGACACCGAGCACAGCAGACGCCACGGTATCTGCATCTCAGCGCATCCCACCCAGACCGCAGAGGGCCCGCGATGGGAGCGCTCTGAGGGAGGCCGGAGGGGCCCTCACCTGCAGGGCCAGAATGCTGAGAATCACAACGAACTGTGCCTTAGAAGACATGCAAGCAGGACAAGGGTAGAGGACTCCATTCAGTGAATTGATCCCCCAAAAGTAAAGAGGAGATACAGACTTTTCACACAAAACCTGAGAAGAGTTCCTGCCAGCAGACATGCCCTGCACGAAATGTCAAAAGTTCTGCAGAGGGAAGGAAAACGATACAGGTCAGAAAATCTGAATCTAAATAAAGAAAAGAGCACCGGAGAAGGAATAAACGAAGATAGCAATAAAATGCTTCTTTTTCTTAACTGACACAGTGGACAAAGGTTTGTTCAAGTCTTTGGCAGTAACAGGGTGAGGACAGCATTAAGTGGGAGAAATGAGCGCAGCTCATCAGGGCCAAGAGGGCGAGCTGGGACCCTCTGTTAAGGCGCCCGCACGGCCGTGAAGCAGTGCAGCTGTCTGAAGTGGACACAGGTTAGCTGTAAATGGACAGTGTGAACTTGTGGAGACCTACTAAAAAGAAGCGTAACTGACACGCTAAGAAAGGAGAGAGACCAAGCGAAATGCTCAAATGAAACCAAAGGCTGGAAGGAGGAGCAAAACGAAAGAAGCCGACAGCAAGCAGTTACAAACGGAACAGACAGGAGTTCACAGAAGGCAGGGCCCAGTGTGCATTAGAGCGGCCCCAGACGACCCGCCCGAAGATGGAGGCGACTGCAGCACACTGCAGACGAGGGCCCGCTGCACGCTGCCACGAGGCCCACCTTACACTCAGAGACAGACCGCAAGCCCCGGGAGGCAGAAAGCTCCCACGGCAGCAGAGCCGTAGGCAGCTGGGGCGGCTGCAAAGCAGACATCAGGGCAAGAAGAGTCAGGAGACACAGAACAGCGTTATTACATAGCAAACCGGGGTCAGTTCTCCAAGACATGATAATCCTCAGTGCTTGCACACCCAGCAACACAGCATCGAACCATGAGGCAAGGGCGAACAGAGCCGCAGGAGAGGCACAGATCCACGGCCACACTGGGAGGCCCAACACGCCGCAAGGGGCGGGCAGAGCCGCAGGCAGCCGCCAGCAGGGCTCATGGGAGCGCCCCCACCACGGACCACTACGCCGATTGAGTTTAGGCGTCCGCTTGGCTGGGCTACGGGGCTGCTGAACTAGCTGGTGGGACGCGGTTTCACGGGGTGTCTGTGAGGGGCGTCCAGGAGCAAGTCAGCGTCTGATTGGGGCACTGTAAGCCTGCCCCGCGTGCGAGGGCACTAAGGGCCTCACAGGGCAGAGAGGTGGAGGGGGGCAGACTCGCTTTGCTTGCACCGGGGCCTCCAGGTGGACCAGGACTTCCCCACCCCCTCCCAGGCCTTGGAGCAAGGGCTGCATCACCCCACCAGCCTCCCGGGTTCTCCAGCTTGCCGCCCGTGACTGTGGGAGACAATTCCTGTAAAAATGCTGCATACTCACACACATCCTACTGGTTCTATTTCTCAAAAGAGCCCTGACTAACCGCTACTTCAGTCAACACCAGTAGACCATACATTATGCTCAAGCTCAGGCTCACAAGAAACGTTCAGCACGACAGGCCACATGCTGGGGCCGCAGAACACACCTAACATGTGCACAGAAACCAACTCATACAAAGGCCGCTCTCAGTGGAGCTAAACTAGAAATCAGAAACAGCAAGAGAGCTGAAATACCACCAAACAGTTTGAGATTAAACAAGGAGGTCTCAAGAGAAATAGAGAAACACTTAAAGTAAATGGAAATGAAACTACAAAACCACAACTGACCAGAGTCTGTGGCATGAGTGAGAGCAATGGCCAGAAAGAAATGTATGGCGCTGCATGCACATGTTAGAAAAGAAGAAATCCTAGAAACTGAAGCACAGAAGGAAAAGCAATTAAGCTGAAAACAAGCGGAAGAAAAGGAGGGGGGAATTAGAACAGAAACCAACGAAACTGAAAACAGGCAAATAAAGTCAGTCAATGAAATCTGAACGTGTATATTAGAAAAAGAGAAATAATTGAACTTAGTAATCTAAGTTTTCACCTTAGGAAAATAGAAAAGGAAAAGCAGGTAAGTTGAAAGCAAGCAGAAGAAAAGGAAAAAAAAAAGCAGAAATCAATGAAACTGAAAACAGGGAGATAAAGTTGACAAAAGGTTGGCTTTTTCAAAAAGATCAATAAAACTGTAACACTCTGGCTTAGCTAGCTAAGGAAAGAAAAGACGCAAATCACCAACATCATAGAGAGAAGAGGAACATCCACTGAAGCCCCACAAACGTGAGCCTGTTTCAAGGACACTGTGAACAGCTTTGTGCCTGCAAATTTGATAATTTAGGTAAGATGGATCAATTTCTTCAAAGACAGTACTACCAAAATTTATACAAGGAGAAATAATCTGAATAGGCCTGCATCTATTGTGTCAGAGAAACTGAATCAATAACCCGCAGAAAGCATCGGTCCTAGATGGCCTTCTATCAAACGTTTAAGAAAATTTTACCTGTTCTTTGCCACCTCTTCTGGAAGGAAGCAGCAGAGGGACCCCTTCTAAACCAGTCTGTGCAGCCAGAATCACTCTACTGTCAGAATGAGACAGAGGCATTAAAAGAAAGCAGAGCCACGGGTCTCCTTCATCAACACAGACGCAAAACTCAGCATGAGCAAGTACAATGTAAAAACGTAAAAATATATATATACCACGATCCCTTGGGTTTATTCCAGTATGCAAGCCTGGTTCAGCAGTCTAAAATCAATCACTGTAACCCAATGTCCATTGTAGGATGACTGGGTAAACAAAATGTGGTCCATCCATACAGTGGAATATTACTTAGCCTTCAAAGGAAGAGACTTCTGCAATATGCTACAACATGGACGTACTTTGTGGACATCAGGCCAATCACAGATGGACAAATACTGTGTGATTTCACATACACGAGTCAAAATTACAGAGAGAGAAAGCAGAACGGTGGCTGCTGGAGTCTGGGCAAGGGGAGGCCAGTGACTCACAGGGACAGTCTCAGATGCACGCTGAGGGGCAGGCCGGCCGGCATGACAGCTGTGCAGCCTGTGCAAGGCTTTAATGCCGCTGCCCTGAAGGCTCACAGACTGTCCCGGTAAATGCTTGTGCTTTTACTCAATATTAAAAAAGCACGGTGATAAAAAAGAAACGAGCTATCAGGCCATAAAAAGACACAGGGAACTGCACACATACTGCTGAGTGCAGGAAGCCAGCCTGAGGAGGCTGCGCGCTCGAGCTCAGGCCTCTGCCCTCCCAGGCCCGGGACCTCCTGAGGAGGCAACGCGACAGACAGCCCCAAGATCAGTGGCCGTAGGGGGTGGGGGGGGGCGTCAACAGGCAGGCAGGGCTTCAGGACAGGGCACGGCTGCACTGCTGCACCGAGGACACGCGGCCTACGCACTCGTCAAACTGCAAGCAGAAGGCATCCCGCGGGCCGACCTGCCCAAGTGTCCCCGGGGTGTGCCTGGACCCCAGCTGAGCGGCCTGCGGCGCTCGCCTTCCGCCAGGCCCTCACCAGGGCAGGGCTGGGGGCTCCTGCGTTTGAATTCATTTAAGATTCCGTTCTGTCTCTTCCCCAGTGTGTTTTTTTTTTTTTTGTGGAGCACAGATTCACCTTCAATGGTCCAAAATTTCTATCCATCCAATATTTTGTTTTCTTCTACAGAGTTGGTCTTAAGTAAGATCCTCTTGAGATTTGTATCTTAGAAAAATATTCTTTTTTGTTAACAAGTTTGTCGGTGGGTAAAAAAAAAAAGAAAACCCTCGAATATAAGATAGTGACCCTGGATGAGCCCTGTGGGGCGTGGCTCCTAGCAGCGTGTCCGAGCACGGGCTCGCCACTGGCGAGAGTGGGCCTCTGGCACGAGTGGAGTGTGAGGTGCTAGCAGTGGGGAAACAGCGGGGAGGGGGAGGCCTGTGCTGTCTGTCAGTTTCTCTGTAAATGTAAAACTTTCCTTAAAAGAAAAAACCCAAACTATTAGAAAATAGGTCTTCCCTGGTATCTCAGCTGGTAAAGAGTCTGCCTGCAACGCGGGAGACCTGGGTTCGATCCCTGGGTTGGGACGATCCCCCGGAGAAGGGAAAGGCTGCCTACTCCAGTATTCTGGCCTGGAGAGTTCCACGGACTGTATAGTCCATGGGGTCGCAAAGAGACACGACTGAGCGACTTTCATTCATTAGAACATAATCAATGGAAGGCAGGGAGGAGGTAGAAACACAGATGAAATAAGATCATCGGAACACTGATAAACGTGGAAGCTGGTTCAGCGAGGTTACTATACTTTTCTGTTTCATCTGTCCATGTCCAAGATTTCTACAATAAAAGCTTCTAAAACTCCAAATTAATTCAAGAATTGAACGTATAAGGAATAAAAGAATAGGAAACCAGCTCAGGTATACTTGAGGCGAGTACTAAATCCCTGACCTGGGGCACAGCTGCGTCACACTTGGCAGTGGCCATCCTTGTCCACGGGGCACTCACAGGGCAGCGAGCACGGTGGGAACAGCGTGGCCAGGGCCGGGCACAACGGGACGAGGCGCGAAGACGCTCCCCCTTGCCGGGCCACACAGATGCCTGCAACGTGCCTGGTGCGGCCGAACACCCGGAGCAAGCCTGGGCTCGGCGAGAGCGCCCCTTCTGTGGAAACGCCGCTCAACAGCAACTCCTGGGGGCAAGCTGCCCAGACCCAGAAGCTGCAGCCCCAGAGGCCCGGCTGCTGCCGAGGCTGTTCTGCCCAAGAGGGGCCCTTGCTGAAGACGGAAGGCTGAACAAACGCGCGTGCGGTCCCTTCAGCACAGAAGCCCTGCGCGACGGCCGAAGGACCCTGCCCCGACGCGCAGTCGAGAGCAGCCGGTCTGGAGGTCAGCCCGCTCCCCTCCCCGGGCCCCCTCCTCTCCCTGGAGCCCCCCCGGGCCCCTCTCCCTGGTGCTTGCCCCGCCCCTGGGACCCCCGTCCCTCAGGCGCAGCCTGTTCTACGCAGTCCTCAAGGCTCTGCCTCAAAGCCTCCCTGTGGAGCCACGCTCCCTCCCAGCTGCTGCCCACTCTCCCCAGGCCCCTCACGGCCAAGCCTCTTAGAGCCCGGTCCCTGGCCAGCCTCAGCGGCCCCGTGCCTTCACTAGGCCCCCACCCAGCTCTGTCCACACCAGTCTGAGGAGACTGGTCACCAGTGACCCCGTGTGGCCGAGGCAGCCATCTTTCCTCCGCTCTGGTTGGAGCTGCTGCAGCCCAGCTGAGCACCCCTTCCTGCAACACCCACCTGACGCTGCGGACACACGGGCGCCACCCAAAGTGGCTGGGCTGGCTCCCCGGCTCCAGGCCTGAGGGGCGTCTCAGACGCGGCTCCTCGCAGAAGGCCCCTGTCACGGGAGCTCCCCTCAGGTCATCAGCTGCTCCCCCCAAAAAGGGCACAGTCGCCACCGACGCACGGCGGCGGGAGAGCAGCCAGCTCAGCGCACACACGCGTCCAGCCACGGGGGCGCCGGGGGCGCGAACACGGCGCGCAGACCAGAGCAGACAGCGCCGGGCGGGAGGGCGGCGGGGGCCGATGCACGGGAGCCTTCACACAAGCACAGGACGAGCGCTGGCAGTCACCCACCAGCGCGGAGAGCCTAACAGATTAAAGGGTGAAGAAGCAGGCCCAAGTTTCAATTTACCAAGCATCCCAATCATAAGTGTATTAAGTTACTATACAAAATGGCTCTCGGGTTGAGTTAAAATACAGCTACAAAATAAACGCACAGACTGGTTCCAAACAGGAAAAGGAGTCCGTCAAGGCTGTATATTGTCACACTGCTTATGTAACTTATATGCAGAGTACACCATGAGAAACACTGGACTGGAAGAAACACAAGCTGGAATCAAGATTGCTGGAAGAATTATCAATCACCTCAGATAGGCAGATGACACCACCCTTATGGCAGAAAGTGAAGAGGAACTAAAAAGCCTCTTGATGAAAGTGAAAGAGGAGAGTGAAAAAGTCGGCTTAAAGCTCAACATTCAGAAAACAAAGATCATGGCATCTGGTCCCATCACTTCATGGGAAATAGACGGGGAAACAGTGGAAACAGTGTCAGACTTTATTTTTTTGGGCTCCAAAATCACTGCAGATGGTGACTGCAGCCATGAAATTAAAAGACGCTTACTCCTTGGAAGAAAAGTTATGACCAACCTAGATAGTATATTCAAAAGCAGAGACATTACTCTGCCAACTAAGGTCCATCTAGTCAGGGCTATGGTTTTTCCTGTGGTCATGTATGGATGTGAGAGTTGGACTGTGAAGAAGGCTGAGCGCCGAAGAATTGATGCGTTTGAACCGTGGTGTTGGAGAAGACTCTTGAGAGTCCCTTGGACTGCAAGGAGCTCCAACCAGTCCATTCTGAAGGAGATTGACCCTGGGATTTCTTTGGAAGGAATGATGCTGAAGCTGAAACTCCAGTACTTTGGCCACCTCATGCGAAGAGTTGGCTCATTGGAAAGGACTCTGATGCTGGGAGGGACTGGGGGCAGGAGGAGAAGGGGACGTCCAAGGATGAGATGGCTGGATGGCATCACGGACTCGATGGACATGAGTCTGAGTGAACTCCGGGAGATGGTGATGGACAGGGAGGCCTGGCGTGCTGCAATTCATGGGGTCGCAAAGAGTTGGACACGACTGAGCGACTGAACTGAACTGAAAGGCATAGAAAAAGTCTGAAAATAAGGTACTGGCTTTTCTGTTTGATAACAGGCAGGCACACTCACATGTCTAATATATGCAGGTGGAGCAGCAAGTGAGACCTACCTCCCTTCTCAGAAACCCAGAGCAGTGGATACAATAAGTTAGGAAACAGATCAGCTGACCAATGAAACAAGCTAGATCCAGCCTGACAAGAACAATGTAACCAGCCTGGGGAGAGTACAAGCTCTTCTCCCTCTCCCTGTGGGGGAGGCTCAGGGAGGTGGTCGCAGACTGTACTGGGCCTCCGTGAAACCTCAGAAGATTCTCTAAGGTTGCCAAAGCACTGGGCCTGAACAATGAAACACAAATTAGCTCCCTTCCCCCAGGCTATGCAAGCGAGAAACCACGGCACCCTCCTAAATAACACAGGTTAAAGAGGGAATCAAGGCTAAAATTACAAATGCTGTTGAAACCAACTGCCCAGAAAGCAGCGGGAGGTGGGCGTGTGGCGCAGAGCCAAAGCGACAGCAGGGGCCAGCCTCACCTGCAGGATCAGGAAACACGCACCATCTCGATAGTCAGCACTGCCCTCCTGGGCAGAAAAGCCACCAACGGAAGAGGGCAGAAACAAACGAGGGTGAAGGAAGGAGAAAGAGCAGCGGAGACTCATCAGTGCAGCTACAGTGATACACACAGGGCCGTGCGACCAAGAGCAGAAAAAGTACCAGAAAGTAGTTACCAGGTACAAGAAACTACAGACCGCTTTAAAACACTAGGAGAGAATGCAGTGTGTGGCTCTGACCAGTACATCAGGATGGATTAGGGTTTTGCTCATTTTTGGTTGTTGATCTGGGCGGGGGCGGGGTGGGGGGGGTTAGTCCAGGAAACCGTGAAGACCCTGTGTCACACGCCAGCCTTTCCTCACCTGCAATTAATTACAACCTGGAAGACAAACGCGGATTCAGACTAGACGTGGGAGGAAGATGGTTTCCACCCTCATACACTTAACGGGCAACAGACACTGTCCTCGGAACAAACTTTCCAAGAAACAAACAGTAAGCTAGGAGGGCAGCAGAAACATGAGTGATGACGTATGAGATATATGCCCAGCCTGTGTGCATAGACACAGAACACGTAGATAAAAGCACAAAACTAGTCTAGCCCTCTAGGAAGCCCAGACGGGAAAGTGGAGTCTTCACCGTTTCTTGGGATACGAATTTGAATTTCCGTAGTGTTCTTAGTAGAACGAACTCTACTTCAATAGGCGTTCACGATTTTAAGGTTAGTATTAACATTCAAAACTCCCTAACGTCAGGGATAGTCATCAGAGTGCACCCGGAAAGGCCCTCCCTCTGACTTAGACTCTCTTCCCGTCTCTCTGGCAGGTGAAGCTCTGTCCTGACTCACACTCAGACCCAACCCCCAGGGCTCTGCCTGCGGTGTGCACTGGGAGGGCCTCCCCGGCCAGGCCCCTCTCGGCGGTCCTGGGCTCCCGCGCCGCCTAAAGCCCACAGCTACAGCCGCCGCCCCGGCTCCCGTCCCTCCGGAGGGGCCTGGAGACGGCGCACGGCGGCCCCTGGGCCGGGGCTCGGGTACTGACCGCGGCCAGGGGGCAGCAGGCTGCTCAGGTGAGGCAGGCTCAGCCTCCGCAGCTGGTCCAGCTCCTGGCGCAGCTCGCGCACCTGGCTGTCCGAGCGGCTGACCCTTTGGCGCAGGGTCCGCAGCTCGCCGTTCTTCTTCTCCACCTGCTCCCGCAGGCAGCACACCTGGCTCTTGCTCTGGCGGGAGGAGCAGTAGGAGTGCAGGGAGTCGATGAGCTTGCAGGCGCCCGACGCCGACAGGATGACCTCGTTGATGGACATGGGGCTGGCGTCGCTGTGCTCGCTCTGCACGGCCTCGGCCGCCGGCTTCGGGGTTGCGTCGGTGGGCGGCGCCGAGGCGCCCTGGGCCGGCTTCTGCGGCGTGGCCGTGAGCGACGAGCTCGCCGAGGGGCAGGCGCGTGGAGGGCTCTGCGCCAGCCCTTTCTCGGGCCCGGGGCTGCTCCCGCTGCAGCCAGGCTCGGCGTCTCTCCTCAGCCGCTTCCGCTCCACGGGCTCCCGGGGGGCGGCCGGCCTCTCTCGGGCGTGCTTGGAGGAGAAGCTATAGGAGTGAAGCGAGCCGATGAACTTGCAGGCCCCGGAGCCCGGGGGCGTGAAGTCGTCCGCGGAAACGCCGCTCCTGTCCACCAGGCCGCCGTCGGCGGGGGTGGCGCCTTCGTCGCCAGGACCCACGGCCCCTGTGCCGGCTTCTCCCCGGCTGCCGGAGGTGGCGGCGGAGGCCGGACCGTCCTCCACGTGTCCTTCCGGAGGCTGCCGCGCCCACTCCTGACCAGCGGTCTCCCGGGCAGCCCTGGCTGCGGCTCGGCCCTGCGACGTGGCCCGCTTCGGCTTGCGGGGCTCCGGCTTGGCCATCGGGCTCGCACTCGAGGACGACGGTGCCCCTGCAGCTGCCTTCCCGTCCGCTGTGTCGCTCGCCTGGGCCCTCAGACCTGCCGAGGCCTCCCCGGTGCCCCTTCTCCGGGGGCGGCCATGGCCCCCAGCCCCTCCTCTCTTCTCCGCCAGGCGGAAGATGGACGGCACGGCCGTGGGCTTCAGCAGGCGGTGCTGGTCCTCCAGCCTCTTGGAGAAGCTGTCTTTGGTGAAGTGCTCGCTGCAGAGGAAAGAGTACTTAGTGGGGGTCCAGTTATCCCTCTGAACAGCCTTCAACCACTGCATCAGCCGCTTTGAGTCCTTTAGGGGGAATCTGCAGGACAAACAACAAATTACAAAAAAAAGGATTAAAATGCCTCCCCCTAATACTAACAACTATAAGAGGAGAATAACAGTTTTTACACATACCCAGACCTGTATTGGACTTCCCATTTACAAAGTTAGCAAAGATCTAAGGAGCACCTTGTGCTTGCAACTTAGCGGAGCAGGAGGGTGAGGCTCGCACTGCCCGCTCTTAAGGAGCTAGAGTCCACGAGGCAAATCAGAGGCGAAGGCGAATGCCTCCTCCTAGGCTGCGGTAACGAACCCGCAAGGGCAGAGCGCTCGGAGAGGCAGGGCCGGAGGCATCGCAACAGCAGGAAGGCTCCCGCAAGCAGTCCCTAGAAGCTCGCAGCAGGCCAGCCCTCCCGGTGAGCTGGGATGCAGGACTCTGCATGCCAAGAGGAGGAACGGTGGCTGCCCATGGGCACCGCCCCCCCGCCCCCCATTTAGAAGCCAGGTCCGGTGTCAGCCAAGAGATGGGGGCAAGAGGCCAGGAGAGCAC
>SJYQ01014767.1:0-47864 GCA_006410935.1 Redunca redunca
ATCAAATTGCCAACATCTGCTGGATCATTGAAAAAGCAAGAGAGTTCCAGAAAAACATTTACTGACCTGCCTCCTGAGAAATCTGTATGCAGGTCAAGATGCAACAGTTAGAACTGGACATGGAACAGACTGGTTCTAAATAGGAAAAGGAGTACGGCAAGGCTGTGTATTGTCACCCTGGTTATTTAACTTGTATGCAGAGAACATCATGAAAAATGCTGGACTGGATGAAGCACAAGCTGGAATCAAGATTGCCAAGAGAAATATCAATCACCTCAGATATGCAGATGACACCACCCTTATGGCAGAAAGTGAAGAGGAACTTAAAAGCCTGTTGATGAAAGTAAAAGAGGAGAGTGAAAAAACTGGCTTAAAGCTCAACATTCAGAAAATTAAGATCATGGCACCTGGTCCCATCACTTCATGGGAAATAGATGGGGAAACAGTGGAAACAGTGAACAGACTTTATTTTCTTGGGCTCCAAAATCACTGGAGATGGTGACTGCAACCATGAAATAAAAAGTTGGAAGAAAAGTTATGACCAACCTAGACAGCATATCAAAAAGCAGAGACATTACTTTGCTAATAAAGGTCCGTCTAGTCAAGGCTATGGTTTTTCCAGTGGTCATGTATAGATCTGAGAGTTGGACTGTGAAGAAAGCTGAGCGCCGAAGAATTGATGCTTTTTTTTCCTTTTTTTAAAAATTTTTATTTTTACTTTATTTTGCTTTACAATACTGTATTGGTTTTGCCATACATTGATATGAATCCACCATGGGTGTACATGAGTTCCCAATCCTGAACCCACCTCCCACCCCATATCATCTCTCTGGATCATCCCCGTGCACCAGCCCCAAGCCTCCTGTATCCTGTATCGAACATAGACTGGCGATTCGTTTCTTACATGATAGTATGCATATTTCAATGCCATTCTCCCAAATCATCCCACCCTCTCCCTCTCCCACAGAGTCCAAAAGTTCGTTCTATACATCTCTTTTTTGTCTCTATATTGTCTCTTTTGCTGTCTTGCATACAGGGTTATCATTGCCATCTTTCTAAATTCCATATATATGTGTTAGTATACTGTATTGGTGTTTTTCTTTCTGGCTTACTTCACTCTGTATAACAGGCTCCAGTTTCATCCACCTCATTAGAACTGATTCAAATGTATTCTTTTTAATGGCTGAGTAATACTCCATTGTATATATGTACCACAGCTTTCTTATCCATTCATCTGCTGATGGACATCTAGGTTGTTTCCATGTCCTGGCTATTACAAAAGTGCTGCGAAGAACATTGGGGGTACACATGTCTCTTTCAGTTCTGGTTTCCTCGGTGTGTATGCCTGCAGTGGGATTGCTGGGTCATAAGGCAGTTCTATTTGCAATTTTTTAAGGAATCTCCACACTGTTCTCCATAGTAGCTGTACTAGTTTGCATTCCCACCAAAGTGTAAGAGGGTTCCCTTTTCTCCACACCCTCTCCAGCATTTATTGCTTGTAGACTTTTGGATCGCAGCCATTCTGACTGGTGTGAAATGGTACCTCACTGTGGTTTTGATTTGCATTTCTCTGATAATGAGTGATGCTGAGCATATTTTCGGGTGTTTGTTAGCCATCTGTATGTCTTCTTTGGAGAAATGTCTATTTAGTTCTTTGGCCTATTTTTTGATTGGGTTGTTTATTTTTCTGGAATTAAGCTGCATAAGTTGCTTGTCTAGTTTTGAGATTAGTTGTTTGTCAGTTGCTTCATTTGCTATTATTTTCTCCCATTCAGAAGGCTGTCTTTTCACCTTGCTTATAGTTTCCTTTGTTGTGCAGAAGCTTTTAATTTTTATTTTAATGTTTATTTTTGCTTTTATTTCCAGTAATCTGGGAGGTGGATCATAGAGGATCCTGCTGTGATTTATGTCGGAGAGTGTTTTGCCTATGTTCTCCTCTAGGAGTTTTATAGTTTCTGGTCTTACGTTTAGATCTTTAATCCATTTTGAGCTTATTTTTGTGTATGGTGTTAGAAAGTGATCTAGTTCATTCTTTTACAAGTGGTTGACCAGTTTTCCCAGCACCACTTGTTAAAGAGATTGTCTTTAATCTATTGTATATTCTTGCCTCCTTTATCAAACAAAATAGAAAGCCCAGAGATAAATCCACACACCTATGGCCACCTTATCTTCGACAAAGGAGGCAAGAATATACAATGGATTAAAGAATTGATGCTTTTGACTGTGGTGTTGGAGAAGACTCTTGAGAGTCCCTTGGACTTCAAGGAGATCCAACCAGTCCATTCTGAAGGAGATCAGCCCTGGGATTTGTTTGGAAGGAATGATGCTAAAGCTGAAACTCCAGTACTTTGGCCACCTGATATGAAGAACTGTCATTGGAAAAGACCCTGATGCTGGGAAAGATTGAAGCCAGGAGGAGAAGGGGACGACAGAGGACGAGATGGTTGGATGGCATCACCGATTCAATGGAAATGAGTTTGAGTAAGCTCTGGGAGTTGGTGATGGACAGGGAGGCCTGGTGTGCTGCAGTCCATGGGGTCACAAAGAGTCAGACACGACTGAGCAACTGAACTGAACTTCTATGTTCAGGGCCTCAAGAGACTCCACGAAGATATTTGCTATCAGAGGTTCTTAAGTGATTGACTCAGCTGCTTGGTAACTGACAGTCTCCCTAGAATCCTTCCTTTCTCAAAATCTGGCTTGTCCAGGGTAGCAGGCCCTGAGGGTCAGAACTTTTCATCCTGAGGGCTTGGCAAAGCAATCATGCCTTTTCTTGCTGCCTCCAACCATTTCCAGTCTGACAGTCTCCTGACCGTCACCTTCCTTTACCCTCCCGTCCCTGCCCCCACTCACCCCCAGCTCAGTGTCCTCTGCAACAGAAGTATCCTCTCCGGAAGGAGGCTGCTGATGGGAAGGTCCTGGGCTGAATCTAGAGGCCTGGGTGTTCCTGTAAAGCCAGTGATCAACACTGAGAGAGGGGCAAGCCAGCCGACCTCCCCGTCATTAAACGAGGGGTGGAATTTGTTGTTGTTCAGTTGCTCAGTCGTGTTCGACTCTTTTCGACATCATGGACTGCAGCTCACCAGGCTTCCCTGTCCTTCACAACCTCCCAGAGTTTGCTCAAACTCATGTCCTTGAGCGGATGATGCCATCCAACCGTCTCATCCTCTGTCGTCCCCTTCTCCTCCTGCCTTCAATCTTTCCTAGCATCAGGGTGTTTTCTAGTGCGTCAGCTCTCCGCATCAGGTGGCCAAAGCATTGGAGCTTCAGCTTCAGCATCAGTCCTTCCAGTGAATATTCAGGGTGATTTCCTTTAGGATTGACTGGTTTGATCTCAGTTGTAGACCTATGCAAATTAAGACACAGAGAGGGAGGGGATGTCTTCAGATGAGACAAGTAGAGGTGGATGGGTGGTGACTGGGAAGAATTCACTTGAGAGGGAGGGCCCATCGGGACACTTCTGGTTGCTGAGACAGAACACACTGGCTCAAGAGGCTGGGAAGGACTCTGAGTCAGAGGATGAGTCACAGGATGCAGGGCTTAGGGCCTAGAGCTGAGGACTCTTGTCACTCTCTTGAGAGGGATGTTCCTCTCTTCTCTGCTTATGTATTTGCTTCTATTGGTGTATTGGCCTTGCTGTCTCACTGCAAACATCTGGGAGAAGGCCTGGCCACTCCCAGCCCCAGCCTGGCACCCTAGAGGAAGGAGGGTTCCTTTCTTGACATTCCCTGTATTCATCCCAAGGAATGAATCGGTCCCACAGCTTAGGTCATATGCCCACCACTTGGTTCAATCACTGCTGTGGGCGGGGAGAATTGGATCTGTAATTGGTCAGGCAATGCTGCTGCTGCTGCTAAGTTGCTTCAGTCATGTCCGACTCTGTGAGACCCCATAGACGGCAGCCCACCAGGCTCCCCTGTCCCTGGGATTCTCCAGGCAAGAACACTGGAGTGGGTTGCCATTTCCTTCTCCAATGCATGAAAGGGAAAAGTGAAAGTGAAGTCATTCAGTCATGTCTGACTCTTCGTGACCCCATGGACTGCAGCCTACCAGGCTCCTCCACCCATTGGATTTTCCAGGCAAGAGTACTGGAGTGGGGTGCCATTGCCTTCTCTGGTCAGGAANGGACAGCGGCAGAGGAGTGTGTGTGGAGTGGGTTGTGGGTCTGTGTGTGTGTTGGGGAGCGTGTGGGTATGTGCGTGTGTTGGGGAGCGTGTGGGTATGTGTGTGAACTACAGCCAGCTGGGACTGTTGCATCATGGGACAAGCATTGTTGACGAGTTGATGAGTAGCGGTAACAGCAGGACCACGTCTCTCTGGGCTCCCGAAGCCCGGGGTCAACAGTGGTTGTCATGGCAACAGCCTGATGGGAATGTCTTAAGGAAAAGACTAAGGCTGGAATGTTTTGAATGATATTTGCCTATAGATGAGCACCTCTCTTGCTAAAAGCCAAAGAAAGACCGATCCCAGCTATTTGGGTTGTCTCACTCTGAGTGGGGGAGGGCGGGATGGGGTTTGGGTTTCCCTCCGAGGCTGCAGGGGACAGGTGGCTCTAGTTCTGCCTGTTACAGGCTAACAAAGACATGTGTTCTGCACTCCGAGAGTTCCCAAGATGCAAATATGCTGTGATGAGGGGCCTGGGGCTGGTGAAATGTCCTCCCATGTGGACTCCCTGCTTCCAGCCTTCCTCCTCCAGCTGCTGCCCACGTAGTCTTTCTAGCAAGCAAATCCAATCAGGCTGCTTCTCGGCTTAAGTCCTGTGGTGGCTGCTGATTCTTGATAGAATAAAGCTCAAGTTCCAGAACTTGACATTCCTTGTCCTCGTGATCTTGCCTTCTCTGGACTCTCTGCTTCACTGGCCCTCTCCTCCACTCACACTCCGTGCAAATCTGTATTCCCGGATGGCTTCATGCCTCAGTACCTTTGCATGTGCTGTGTGCTTGGACTATCTTCCTGCTTCCACTGGAGAACGTTAGCACCTTCTTTAAACAATGTGGGTAACGGCTCCTCCCATCTGCATGACTCTCAGACTAGGAGAGCACCAGCCAAAAGGTCGAGCTTGAGCCTCTTGAGCCACACTTGTCCCTCTGGGTGCACGAGGCCATGGCCAGGCCTGCCCAGCCCATCTGGCAACCCCTGGCCAGGTGGGACAGCTTCCCCTTTAGAGACAAGCAAACCCAAGATAAATGAAAAACTCTCTGCTTAGGTTATTTTGCACCTTCAGAAAGGGGCCTCATCCCTTCACCTGACAAAGACTTGATGAACATCCCTTATGTACTAGACACTGTTCTAGACACTTGGATACACTGGTAAACAAAACAGACAAAAACCCCTGCCCTTAAGGAGCTTGTGTTCTAGCAGGGAAGACAGACAGTAAACAATAAATATAAGAAAAAAGATAAATAATTTATTAAAAGGCACTGAGGGCTATGGTGAATAGGACAAGTTGAGCAAGGTAAGGGAGTCTGGGTATCCCAGGAAGGGAGGGTGGGAAGGTTGCAATAATAATAAAGAAACAGGATCAGTCTGCTGCTGCTGCTGCTGCTAAGTCACTTCAGTTGTGTCCAACTCTGTGAGACCCCAGAGACGGCAGCCCACCAGGCTCCCCCATCCCTGGGATTCTCCAGGCAAGAACACTGGAGTGGGTTGCCATTTCCTTCTCCAATGTATGAAAGTGAAAAGTGAAAGTGAAGTCGCTCAGTCATGTCTGACTCTTCGAGACCCCATGGACTGCAGCCTACCAGGCTCCTCCGCCCATTGGATTTTCCAGGCAAGAGTACTGGAGTGGGGTGCCATTGCCTTCTCCGGATCAGTCTGCTAAGGCTGCCATAACAAGATGCCCCAGACCTGGCGGCTTCAACCACAGAAATCTATTTCCCACTGCTCTGGAGCCTGGGAAGTCCAAGATGAAGGTGCAAAGTAGGTTTCATTCTGAGGTCCCTTCTCTCTCCTTGTTGGTGGCTGCCATCTCCCTGTGTGCTCACATGACCTCTTCTTTGTGTGTGTGAGGAAAGAGAGCTCCAGGATCTCTTCCTATTTTTATTTTTTGGGGGGACATTGTTGTTCATGTTTAATTTTTATTTTTTCTATTTATTATCTGCCATGGGGCACGTGGGCTCTTAGTTCCCTGACGGGAGACTGAACCCATGTCCCTTGCATTGGAAGCATGGAGTCTTAACCACTGGACCAACAGGCAAGTCCCTCTTCCTCTTTTTAAAAGGATACCAGCTCTATTGGAGTAAGGTCCCACCCTCATCATATCACTTAATCTTTATTACCTCCTTATAAGCTACTGAAGCTGAAGCTCCAATACTTTGGCCACCTGATGCAAAGAGCCAACTCATTGGAAAAGGCCCTGAGGCTAGGAAAGATCGAAAGCAAAAGAAGAAGGCAGCAGAGGATGAGATGGTTGGATAGCACCACTGACTCAATGGACATGAATTTGAGCAAACTCCAGGAGATAGTGTAGGACAGGGAAGCCTGGTGTGCTGCAGTTCATGGGGTCAAAAAGAGCTGGACATAACTTAGCAATGAACAACAACAAAGCTTCATTTCCAAATACTGTCACATTGAGTGTTCAGGCTTCAACATATGAACTCAGAGGGAGGGTGGGGAACACGATTCAGTCCAAAACGAGTCTTGCTGAGAAAGCAAAATTTGAGGATGGGCTTGTAGGAGGTAAGGGAATTGGAATATTTGTGGGGGAGGGCATTCCAGGCAATAGAATGGCTGCAGCAAAGAGCCTGGGGTGGGGATGTGCCCACAGGTTAGAAGAACTGAAAGGAGGCCAGGGTGGCTGGGGTAGGGTAAGCAGGACACAGTAGTAGGAGACGAGGTTAAAGGGGTGATGGGACCAGATAATGCAGGGTCTTTCGAACCATGTGAGGCTTTTCCTAGGCGAGAGATGGGAGCTGATACTGAGAAGGCCCTGTGAAACTCCTGAACACAAAGACTTTCTGTAGCCCCATTTCTTTAAGTACAGGAAATAGCCTCCATTCAGCCTCCATGACCTTTCCTGAGTTCCCATGGGCAGATTCAAGTTGTTAATTGGTAAAGAGAGACCAGGAAGAAACAAACTTGTCAAGAGTAGCCATGGGGCAAGGTCCTGGTCCACCATTAATGGATATACACAACAATAACTTTGAGATATTTTGCAGATGCTGAAACCCCCTCCAGGTGGGAGAAGTAAATGCTTAATGATGGTACACTGCCCACAAGTGTGTAGACCCCAGACCAGCTGGACCTGAAGGTGATGGTGCTGACTGCTACTTAACTCACCACCAACCCATCAGAAAACATGCCCACAAGCTGATCACACCCTCTTTGAACAATTACTATCACATTTCTCATTACCTTTTCCAAGTTGGGACACGTGGTTTTAAGTGCACTAGCCCCCCTGTGGCCACCTTTGCCTGACAAAGCAATAAAGCCCTCCTTTTCTACTTCACCCAAACTGTCTTTGGGATTTGATTCCACTCCGGTATATAGAGAAGCTGAGTTTTTGGCATTAGAATCACCTGAGATGTTGAGCTGAGGGACGGCAAGATCAGACTTTATGGGACCACCTGGTACCATATTGGGATTAGGCCATGTAGTAACAGGAACACCTGTTAGGAAGTACTTACAGAAATCCAGATAAGGAATGACAGTGACTTGGACCAGGGTGATGAGAAGGGAGGCAGTGAGAAGTGGTCAGATTCTGTACCTATTTGGGAGGGAAAATACACAGGATTCCCTAACAAATTGGATATGGAGTGGGAGAGGAAAAGGAGTCAAGATGACTCCCAGATTTTGACTTGGGCGGTGAGAAGAATGCAGGCACCATTAGTCAAGATGGGGAAGGCTGCAGGTGGAGGATGTTTAGGGGAAAGGATTAGGTGTTTCAGTGTTGGATACATTGAGTGTGAGGTGTCAGGTATCCGAGTGGATGTATCAAGAAGGTAATTGGATCTATAAGACTGGTATTGGGAGGGAGTTTGAGATGTAGACATAAATTCAGAAGTTACCCCATCCTGATGGCATTTAAAACCATGAAACTAGGGGAAGATCATCAAGAAGTGAGTGAAGATCAGGACAAAGCTCAGAGCCTGGAGCACCCCAACAAGAGGAGAAGCCTGCCAGAAAGACTAAGAGCATATGCTCTTAGTGATATGCTCAGAACCAGCATTTCAGGGGAGGACAAAGGAGAGACAGAAAACTGGAGACCACTTCCCGTAGGTCCCCTGGGACAGATTTCTGATCCCACCATGGTTAACCTCCGTACGAGGTCCCACCCCAGCTTATTTGCTAAGGTTGTTATGCCACGGCCAAGAGTTTTTCAGTGCTTCCAAATCTCTGACCTTTAAAATGAAAAGTAAAATATCTGAGGTGAGAGCCCAAAGTTTGTATTTTGATCATCCTCTGGTTTACAGTCTCCAGGAGCAGAGGTTCCTCTACCAACGTGCCCCGTTTTGTCCCACTCCAGAAGGGGCAATTCCTGCCACTCCCCCTCCCTGTGAGTCCCCTTGACAGCCTCCCACACCCTCATTCCCTGGCTTCCCTCCAGGTGACTCTTCTCACCTGCTCAGGCCAGAGGAGCGGCAGTCCGCCTTCCCAGCTGAGGGCAGTACACACCGGCCCAGGAGTGTGGCTCCACTCAGATCCCAGGAAAACAGCCCTCGGGAGAATAGTCTCACTCTTCCCCATGACTCAGCGCTGGGGATGCTCAGGACTCATTTTTCTCACACGTGGCAGAGACAAAGCCTTGGAGGCGTCACAAGATAATAGTGAGAAAACTCCCAGAGATGCCTCACTTGCCCTCTCAGCAGCTCGGGAAAGAGACCATTAGGTCCTCTGCTGCTGATTAGTCACTCTTTGTCTGACTCTTTGTGACCTCAAGGACTGTAGCCCACTAGGCTCCTCTGTCCATGGAAGGAAACTGGAAAAAAGTTGCTCTCTACATAGACTGTAGAGGTAGAACCCAGGAGAGGCTGGAATGAGTCACCTTTTTGAAGGCTGGAAAGGAACCAAAGGAGAGGGATTTTTCTTTATCTTGGGTCATCCTCCCCAACCCTTACCTCTCCCTTTGCAGCACCGTGTGGTCCAGCCAGGGGCACCGGACACCCTCCTCCAGTTTCTCTCGGCTCCCTGCAGAGGGTCCTTATCTTTCCTTCTACAACTGAATGGATCTTTCTGCATTCAGTGAGATGCCATGTCTTACCTTCAGATCCACTCTGAGAATTCAAACACAGGAAAAAAAAATCACTCTTCTACTCTTTGAATTTTGTGCTAATTATTTCTGAAATTCTGCCTCTCCCCACCCCCCGGAGTCCACCCACGAACAGGCTGGCGATATCAGCGCAGAGCCTGGCACTCCCAATGCTTGTGAAATTGATTTCACTGCCAAGTGAGAAGGTCCACTTGAAGAGGTAACCCGAAAACAGTGATTCACAACAGCATGGGAGTTGGAGTAGGGTGTCAGCACGTGGACTGGGTGTCTCAGAGCTTGAAAATACATCCGATATTCTAATATAATTTAAAAGAATGATTACCATCCAGCATCTCTGGCCTTCAGACCACAGATAGTAGTAAAGTGTGCTGGAGTCTTTTTGGACTATGAGTTTAAAAATGTCAAGAATCAGAGCCTAAGAGATTGTTTGCTGGAAACTTTCTTGGCAGTGGGGATGAAGTCTCCCCTGAAGGATAGAGTCGGTCCTTGGGACAGTGACCACAGTGCAATCAGTCACGGAAGGAACTGCTGCTCCCTGGGGCTGGCAGCCTGGATGCGTGGGGTAGTTCTTAGGGGTTTGGCTCACTGTGAGTCTTATTAAGGAAGCTCATGTCCAATGTGTGCACAACACCAGATAAATTGCATCTAACTTATTTTCTTGGTAGAAAAACATGGAGGACAGAAAAAGGAGAGGCAAAGGACTGTCAGGAGAGTGAGGGTTCCCAAGATGCTCAGAGAGAAAGAGACTGGATAAGAAGGGCCCAAGATGCTCAGAGAGAAAGAGACTGGATAAGAAGGGCCCAAGATGCAGTCGCCAAGCAAGCGTGATGGAGTAATAGGTGATGGCCTGTGAGGTTGACCAATACCCACTGGTTTCACTATTCTTACAAGGAAAGTGAGAAGGTCCACTTGAAGAGGTGACCCGCAAACAGTGATTCACAACAGCATGGGAGTGGAGGGGAACCTGGTCTCTCCCTAGGTCCCTTGAGCAGATGTGGGTTCTGTGCAAATGAAGGGGGTGCTTTTCCAGTGTAAAGAATGCATGCTCATCTGGACCAGGGGGCTGGCTGATGTAAACCTCTTTCCCATGGTGGATTAACTTCTGAAAGAGTTTTGAAACTGCTGAGTCAAGGACCAGACTGGGAGTCCTGACGATGCCACCACGGGGTGGAGGATGCCAGGAGTCTGACTGGAGGGAGGCTGTGGGACTCAGATTCCAGAACAAGCGTGCTAACTGCAGACAACTGTCTATCAGCAGCAAAGAACCAGCACCAGGCACTCCACCACCACAGGGTGGTCCTCACGGTATTGCCGGAGGATGTTCTGTTCCTGATGAGCGTTTAGGTAACCGGCAGGCTGAGACTGTATGTCACACACAGTGTGCCCCTCCAGGGAACCTGCTGCAGCCAGAATGGGCTTGTTGTCCATCTGCACTCCAGGGAGAGCTTCCTGAGGTGGGGACTGGTGGCTCCGCAATGATGGCCAGTATTGTGAGGCTCCTTGCTGTTGACAGCACGCCTTCACCTCCACTGCCTCGGCCCCTGATGAAACAGGGTGGTACTTTTCCAGCTTCGGTTTTAAAGTTGAAGAAACAGAGATGAGAGAGTGCCAGTTTCAAGAGAAGCTTGAAATCTCACTCTGCCCAGCCCTGCCCATCCTCCCCTCCATTCCCCAGGAATAGGATGTTACCAGGGCTGATCAAGGGCCTGGGGAAGGAGGCAGCGCTCTGGGCCTGCAAAATGGGGAGGGTGCCTCCTCGCGCTCTTCTCCACACCCGGGACTTCTTTCCCTGAGTGAGCCTGATGAATGTGGGTTGGACATGCTCTGTCTGGGTCTTGGACAGAAATTCTTGCTCACGTTTCTTGAATGCTTTTCCTGGGACTCATCTTTCCCTACTATGGGACTGTTAAGTAGTTTCAGGATTCAGAAGGAAAAAATAAGCTCCTTCAGTGAGCCTTTACCCTACAATAGGGAGTCTCTTACATAGGGCAGCCTGGTCCACTTGGACAAACAAGTTTCAGTACTCAAGAGTCTGCATTTGTTTGCCATGGGATAGGATAGGATTTAAAAAAACAAAAAATTCTATACACCTCATTTATTTAGAGTGAGAGGTGAACAGTAAAAAGCACATTTACTTAAAAAGCAAAAGAATGCCAAGATAGTAAGCTGAGATCCCACCCATGGTGGAAGTGAGAGGGTCTCTGGCCAGATACTGTCATCCTTATCCGGATAAAGTCACCCTGCTCAAACCACACATCAGTGACCCGCCCAAGGTCCCACTGCCACGACAAGTAGAACCGGGGCTGAAACTCAGCCAGGTCTCCATCTCTTTCCTTCTATCTCTTCTAGTCTTGAGACAAAGCCAAGATAAAATGGGAGGATGGGGGATGGCCCCGCAGCCTTGGGCCTTCCAGGAGGAGCTCTGCAAGCTTGGGGTCAAGGTTGGTCCCACGGTGGACAAGCGCCACACGCAGTTGTTACTCTCCTGCAGCTGCCCTGGGAGGCGTGTTGCCTTGGCACCACATCCTGACCACTACTCTTCCCTCAGTGCCTGTTCCCCAGCATGAGCTGAAGCCCTTGGGATCTTCTGAGACTGCTTGAAGGAGGAAATTTGTTCTATGTCTAACTTTCCTCTTGCCTTGTTTCCCCACTCCGCGTCCTCCTTCCTTTTATCTTCCTATTCTCCCTCCTTCCTCCCATGCATTCACTCAAATCCAAGCAGATGCATGCCTGCAGCATCCTAGCTACTGTCTCCTGTAGGTTCAGAAGCTTCAGAAACGGAATACTTCCCCGGAGTCGAGAGCCATGCTGAATTATTCATAGGTCAAATCTGTTGCAAATTTCAAAGTGCTTTTTTTTCAAGGTTGTGGTTACGAGGCTGCGGGTGAAAGGATTCATGAATATGCCTAACATTCAAGGAGGTCAGACACGCCCTCAGAAATCAGCTGGTGCAGGCTCCCTGTCTCATAAGGCCCCTGGACAAGCATACTGAAGAGAATGCCCTGTGTGGTGATTCACAAAACCGTGGCCTTGGGCGGATAGAACTCGGGACTCCCTGAACCCTTCAGTCAGTGGACTGATGGATTAAAAACACCAGAAAATAGCTGGGACTCATCCAACCTCTACACCTGTCTAGAATCCATCTCCCCCTCAGCTGGGACCATTCAGGAGGGGATCAGGGTACCCAGAGTTTTCTGACAGAGGCACTGGTTGGGGGCAGTGAGCTCCCCAGCCCTGAAAGTGTTTGAGTTGGCAATGATGAACAACCATCAGGCATGCTGTTAGAGGGGTTCCTGCTTTGGGTAGTGTTGGACTAACTGCCTGTGAATGATTATTCAGAATTATCCTGTTGATCAGTTTGGGGGAAAAGATCATCCTTGTAACTGAGTGTCTTGAGATTCTAGAATGCAGTTACTAGGAATAATTTGATCTCAAAGCAGACTCTGATAATTGATTCTCAGACTCAAAAATGGTGGGCTTTATCTGATGTTCTTTCTTGGATTTACCTGCCAACCGTTACCAATCCCCTCTCCGCCTCCTGTTCTTCATTCATTCCTCACAGTGCCTCCACCATTGGGCACCATTCTGTCAGAGACTCCTGGAGTCTCCTATAGCCTCCCTGACCTTCTAGGTGGCTTTCAGTTCAGTTCAGTTCAGCTGCTTAGTCGTGTCCGACTCTTTGCGGCCCATGAATCGCAGCATGCCAGGCCTCCCTGTCCATCACCAACTCCTGGAGTTCACTCAGACTCACGTCCATCAAGTCCGTGATGCCATCCAGCCATCTCATCCTCTGTCGTCCCCTTCTCCTCCTGCCCCCAATCCCTCCCAGCATCAGAGTCTTTTCCAATGAGTCAACTCTTCGCATGAAGTGGCCAAAGTACTTTCAGCTTTAGCATCATTCCTTCCAAAGAAATCCCAGGGCTGATCTCCTTCAGAATGGACTGGTTGGATCTCCTTGAAGTCTAGGTGGCTTTACGTAGAGGAATTGTAGCCTCGTGGAGAGGCAAACAGGTCTGAAGCTGGGTGGACCTAGATCAATATCTTGGCTTAACCTTATAGCTGTGTGACTTTGGGGAAATTACTTAACCTCTCTGACCTTCACTTTACTCTTCTGTAAAATTAGAAAGGTAACACTTTTTATTTATATATAGAACTGTGAAGTTTAAATGAAATAATGTAGTTAATGTATTTGGTCTAGTGTATGGTACATCCTTTCCCAAGTCCATTGTACTCTCTTTTGCCGCCTGCCCTCGACTATGGTACATGCATAGACCATTCTGTCCCCACTTTGACAGAGACTTCTAATTGTTCACTAGTGTCCATTCCCCGCTTCTTCCCTCTTAGTTTTAGCTTGAGACATGGCAGCTTAGCCAGAGTCTATATTCTCCAGCCTCTACTGCAGCCCAGAGTGACCATATGACTAAGTTATGGCCCGTGAGATGGAAGCAAAAGTGAGGTAAGCAGCTCCCACAAGAGGAAATTGTCTTTTGTGTTCTCTCTTTTCCTGAAGTGTGAAAACCGTGCTGGTGAGTTGGCTTTGATTATACACGTGAGGAAAATGCCCTAGAAGATGGCCGAGTAAGCTAGAAGGAAGCTGGGTCCTGGAGCATCTACCCAGCCTGGACCATCTGCCTGCCTATGGAATATCATGCAAGAGAAAAACAAGCCTACCCTCAGCCTTCTGCTCATCCCTCAGGCCTCAGCTTAGATCTCAGTTCTCTAGGAAGCTGTTTCTGCTGCTCCCAGGACCAGCTTTCACCTGTATCCTCACTGAAGCGCACATCACAGAGTCTTACAAAGATCGACTGGCTTATTTGAAACCCTCACCACCCTGGCAGTGCTTTAAGGCAGGGACGGCAATCTCACCCGCTCTCTTTTCTCAGGATCTGAAATACAGAAGGCACTTAGTGAGTGGTGATTAGATCAATGGTAGGGCCATGCACTTGCAGACTGCCTTAGTTCTTTCCTGAAGGGATCGTAAACACTTCCACTGAAGTGAAGTGAAGTCACTCAGTCGTGTCCGACTCTTTTCGACCCCGTGGACTGTAGCCCATTCAGGCTCCTCTGTCCATGGGATTCTCCAGGCAAGAATACTGAAGTGGGTTGCCATTTCCTTCTCCAGGGGATCTTCCCAACCCAGGGATCAAACCTAGGTCTCCTGCGTTGCAGGCAGACGCTTTATCCTCTGAGCCATACTTAATCCCAAACAAAAGCTGAAGACGAATCCCCATTCCTCTCTTCCTCCAAACATACTCAGGGCTTTCTTCCACAGTCCAGTAGGCCAGTCCAGGCTCAGGAGAGTAGCACTCTCCCAGGGGTTTGTTGACTGTGGCCTGATGCAATCCAGCACTGGACCCAGTCCATGGGAGTACACTTCCACAAGAGTCCTGTTATCAGGAGAGCTCCACCCCAATGTGAGACCTGGGAGTGTTTTGATTCCCTGGTGGCTCAGACGGTAAAGAACTCACCTGTAATATAGGAGACCTGAAGTTCAATCCCTGGGTTGGGAAGATCTCCTGGAGAAGGGAATGGTTACCCACTCTAATATTCTTGCCTGGAGAATTCCATGGATAGATGAGCCTGGTGAGCTACAGTCCATGGGATCATAAAGAATAGGACACGACTGAGCAACTAACACTAACTAACCCTCACTAGATTATCTTTGATTTGAAAGCCTGGGCAAAAAAAATAGTCTTTTGGTAAAAACAGGGGAAATCCATACATCAAATTTAATTAGAAAAGATATGCAAGCTCTTTTGTGTTTGTTTTCAATTTATATACATTGGTGAGGTCTGTTTACAAACCCGGAGCAGGGCAGTCCTGGTGGATTTCTCCAGTCACTGAATGCACCATCCGGTGGACCAAGGCCTTGGCAGCTGACTTTGAATCCACAGGCTCTGGCCTCCTGCCAGCCTGTCCTTGAAGACAGTTCCCGAGAGCGCTGGCCCTGGCAGCAGTTAGATGCTGTTGCTTTTCATTAGTGCTTCCTTGTCTTCTGCCAGGCCTTTCTTTGGGGTACTCTATGTCGATGGCAGCTTTCATTGTGGTCTGCGAGTTCAAAAGATCACGGTTGGCCTGCCTCACCATTCATCAGCCTTGGCTTTGGGGACCAAGCACACGGCATCATCCAAACTTCCAAACATGCGGTGTTGTGATCCCCCAGCCCAGGAGGCTCAGAAATTGCGTCAGCTTTCCTGAGAGCTTGGTGGGTTTAGCGAGCCCCAGTCCTAAGAGGCTGAGTTTACCCCAGAGCAGGGGGATGTATCATTTAGCCTAGAAAGAATGAGATTGGTGCTTTTGAGAAGAAGAAGAGTACCACCTCAGAGCGGGGCTTTTAGTCTCAGGCACAATCTTGACCACAACAAGGAGATTATGGTGGTTTAAGCATACCTGGTGTTTAAGCCAGAATCTCACACACTTGTGGAGGGATACAAAGGGCTGAGCTTCCTAGGGCTCGGCCTCTGATGGGCCTTGCTCAGATATCCTCCCCAGTGGAGCACAGTGTGATGAGGGTGGGAGAGGAGGCCACCCTCAAATGAGCCAGCCATCAAGCAGAGTCCTCCAGAGCCACTAGTCCCCTGGGACTAGTTCACGTTAGCTAATGTTGACCCTAGGGCACTGTTTCAAAGTTCATGTTCACCTTACTTAAATGCATTCAGGTGACACGTCACCTACAAGTCATGAATCTTTGTGGTCTTAAACTTCAAAATACTCAGTACACTTTGGTTTTAAATGGCTACCATTTTCAACTACATTGTATTATGGATGGAGGTTGGCTTGTTTGTTCAGTTGCTCAATAGTGTCTGACTCTCTGTGACCCTGTGGACTCTGGCACACCAGTACTCCCCATCCCTCACCATCTTCCAGAGTTTGCCCAAGTTCATGTCCATTGAATCGGTGAGGCCGTCCAACCATCTCATCCTCTGTCACCCGCTTTTCCTTCTGCCTTCAATCTTTCCCAGCATCAGGGTCCTAAAAATAAGGTAGCTTATGCTTAATTTTGTCCATGAATTGACAAGAGAACTGAACTTAATTCAGCTTTGGGAGAGAAACTTCAAGAGCTTAGTTGAAGGTCCATGACCCCACTCTAATGGACTGTTAGGGTCTGTGATTTGAGTTGAATACAGACACCTCCAGCCAGCCTTTCTGTATCCCTTCTAGCAGTTTCTTCCTGAGAATGAGGCTAAGAGAAATAGTTCAGGTCAGAGTTACCTCTGTTCCGACAGAGCCCAACTTTTAGGAGCCCCTGGGAGGGATTGGGGGCAGGAGAAGGGGACGACAGAGGATGATATGGCTGGATGGCATCACTGACTCGATGGACGTGAGTCTGAGTGAACTCTGGGAGTTGGTGATGGACAGAGAGGCCTGGCGTGCTGCGATTCATGGGGTCGCAAAGAGTTGGGCACGACTGAGCGACTGAACTGAACTGACTTAAAAAAAAATCAAACGATGAAATTAATCATAAAAGTTATTTATTGAGCTCATATTACTTGTCAGGCACTGTGCTATTCTCTCTTCACACTTTATCTCATGTAGTTCTTATGACCACCTGCGACATAGGTACCATTATTATGCCTGCTTTACAGATAAGGAAACTGAAGCTCAGAGAAATTATATAATTTGCTCAAGGTGATGCAAAGGCCAGGTTGTCTGACTGTTCAGTTTTTTCCTTTTTATTATTTCTTTATTTTTGGCCGTGCTGGGTCTCCATTGCTGGGCGGGGGCTTTCTCTGCTTGTGGTGAGATGGGCTACTCTTCACTGGGGTGCTTGGGCTTCTCACTCTGGTGGCTTTTCTTGTTGCAGAGCACTGGTTCCAGGTGCACGGGCTTCAGCAATTGCAGCACGGGCTTACTTAGCCCGCGGCATGTGGGATTTTCCCGGACCAGGGATTGAACCTGCGTCCCCCGCATTATAAGGTGATTCTTAACTACTGGACTACCAGGGAACACTGACTGTACAGTTTTGACCACTATAATTTTGCAAAAAGTTTGATTATTGGGACTCCCTTTGTGGTATGGTGGATAGGAATCCAGCCGACTTGGCCTCCCCAGGCCCCCGACCACTGGGTCGACCAGTTGCGCTGGCCAACTTGGCCTCCCTGGGGAGGCAGCTGGTCTACCCGGCTGCCAGGCCCACAGAGGCCAAATAGGCCTGCTGGTGCAAGGGACACCGGTTCGAGCCCTGGCCCAGGAAGATCCTACATGCCAAGGAGCAGCTAAGCCCATGTGCTACAACTGCTGAAACCCAGTCTCTAGAGCCCAAGCTCTGCAACAAGAGAAGTCTGGGCGCCACAAAGAAGAGCAGCCCTCACTCGCCACATCTAGAGAAAGCCCTCGTGCAGCAACAAAGACCCAGCACAGCCATATATAAATAAACAAAAGAAGGCACCCTTAGTTAAAAAATTTTTAAAGGGCTAATTATTAATGAAATGAGCAGAAATCAGGTTCTTCCATTTCAGAAAGGGCTGTGTTTTATTACCCACCTCTGATGGTCCCAGAAAAATATTCCACAACCCTTGTGCTCATGGGTAGGGAAGGATCTGAATGGGAATTAGATAAAAGAAAACAACAAAATAGGTTGTCTGAATTTCTTTCTTGCCTGAGTCTAGTTTTGCAACTGTAAAGGTCCTCATCACCCTTCAAGTTTGAAACTCCCCAAATGGTGTCTCTTTGGCTACAGCTTCTTCTACCAAGTATATGGATTTGGCAGAGCTGGCTTCATGGGGGTAGTTCTTGTGCACCACCCGGGGCCCTGTGCTTTGAAGGGTCCTGTGCTTTTGGACTGCTCTGCGATAGCTGTCTGGAAACGGTTTATGATATTTGAATGAAAGGTTGTCCATTTTCAGTTTGCACCGGGCACTGCAAGTTTTGTCATTGGTCCTGTAATTTAGGAGATAAAAATAATGTCCTGTGGGATTTCCCTGGCTGGTCCAGTGGCTAGGACTCACTGCTTGCACTTCAGGGGCCTTGGGTTCAATCCCTGGTCAGGGAATAAAGATTCCACGTGCCATGTGGTGAGGCCAGAAAAAAAAAAAAGTACTATGATACAGAGTAGGGGGAGCAGTGAACTACCCCAGAGTCAAAGCTGACACTCCTGTGGCACACCCTTGTCAACTCACTTTCTGTGACCATAGCAAACAACCCAGAGAAGACAGCCACTCCCTGCCTTGCAGAGAGGGCTGATGTTGATGGCAGAGCAGGAACTCAGCACTGTCTCCATCAGAAGAAGAGGTGGAGGGAGTCCCGAGGCTAATGAAAACCTCAGGAGAAAGGGGGAAGGTGGCTCAAGGTTCCCTGAGTTTGGGTTTGCTTGGTGTCCTGACTGGTGGCCAATGGTCTGATTTCAATGCCTCTGACATAAACATGTCTTCTGACTCCAGACTGGAGTTCAGAGCCTTTGGTACCACCTATTTTGGAGCCAAACTATCAAACTACCATACCATCGGAGAGGGCTCTGCTTAAACAGGTTGGGAAGGGGTACAGTGTGGGCAAGGTGGCTCCTCACTAAAGGCTACCCAAGGTCTGGGGGTCCCGCCTCTGGTTTAGCCATAAAGAAGCTAGTTTGAAAGGTGGAGTCGGGGAGGAGAATCAGCGCCATCCGTTTTGGTTCGTGTCTTCACCCTTCTTTCCAGCTCACAGATAAACCCCAGCTTGCTCCGCTGGCTTTCTCCCTTGTCTAATGCCCCCATATTTTTGACGACAAGCTCCGCAAAGGTTTGGTGTGGCTGCTGGGTCTGGAGCAGCCATCTCTGCGGTGCCTGGCATTCTGCCCCAAGGTTAATGTCGTTCAATATTAGGGAGGGGAGGTAGAGCTTTTGGTTCTGAGGCTCTGGCCACCGTGGGATCAGCTGGGGCGGGGGGTGATTTGGGTCAGTGGGGGGAGATGACATCTGTGAGACACACCATCTGGACAGCACTTGAGATGTATAAAGTCACAGTATTTCTACAGTCACAAAACACTGGCAGCCCATTAAAAAACCCAGGTCCTTGCTTTGCCAGATTTCTCTCTTGTTGTTCAACTGCAAAAGATCATTCAAGGAGAAAAGAAGTCCAAGCTGCCCTAATATCAGGGTTTATGAATTATCATTGCTGGGCATCTGGAGGCACGGTCTCACCACTTCTTCAGAATCTGAGGAATGTTAACCCCAGACTGCAACACCGCTAAGGCAGATTTTAGCGTCCCTGGCTGAGCAGTGCCAGCTCTCTGCCATCCTGCCCCCAGGGCAGTTCTCTGGCTGCTGCAAGCTGGCAGTCTCCTCGAGGCCCTGTGTTGTCATGGAGAAGGTTTTAGAAATATATCGCTGGATTGCAGACGTTTTTCTGCCACCTGGAAATGAGTGGGCTTGTAGAAAAGCGACAATAGAGGGAGAGAAAGGCTCTTGGAGGGTGGAGCTGGCGCCAGGGGAGCCGGCTGCAGTGGAGAAATGGGAGTCGGCACTGCTGTTTGCTGTTTGGTATTCTGGGCAGGCAGCAGTGTGCTGATCAACTCGCTCCTGCGGGACTCCCGGGAGCATGCAGTCAGCCACGAGGCTATAGCCTCTGCAGAAAAGTTTGCAGATTTTAAGAAAATGAACCGCCCTGCAGCCCAGTTTGATGGAGGGGAGACCAAATGGACTCTCACTTAGAAATGCTGATGTAAATGTATGCTTCCTGCAGGCAGAAAAGCTGCCTTTGCGCATGCACACCCGCAAGCTGCCCTTCACCTGTCTGTGATGGCTCCTGAAGAGACATCTGTCTGCATGAGACCTGGATGTCCCAGCCATCTGGGTTTCCATCAGGAACTTCCACCCCCAGTTCCTGCAGGGGCTTCAGACAGCCCATATAGGGCATGAGTCATCCCACTGTTTGCTGCTTTGTAGGTCAAAAAACAGTTGAATATAAGTACTTTCCTATTCAGCCAAATTGATAGCTTCAGGGCAAGCTAGCTGTTTCATTGGAATTAGATGATAAGAACATCAAAGAAAATCGGTGCTAGATTTTTCTCTTGCCTAATAAGCATCATCAATTACCTTCTACATCATTCTGAACTCTAGTGCTCTGTGTACATTTCAAGCCTTCACCTTCCAAATGCTGTTACCCACCATGCCCTCAAAGTTACACACTGTACTGTCTCTTTTCCTTGAGTTTTGTTTACTTTTCCTGCTACTTGAGGTAGAAACTAGATCTGTTCTTGGCCCTTGCTGAGAAGGTATATCTCAAAAGTACCTTCAAATGGATTCCAAGCATTTGTTAACTGGCTTAATCACTAGCACAAGAAATTAGGTACATTCTTTTCTTAGAAGTTTTGGTGACTTTTGGAAAGCCCCTTAGAGACTTCTATCCTACCCTTTCCTTTGTTAATCTGACAGGTCTAGACTATGAACAAGTTTGAATTGAGACTATAGCTATTATCAGTACCTAAGGCACCTTAGGTACTTTCTCCTTTCTCCTCCCTGGACCTTGCTTTGGCTGCCTTAAGATAGCTCCAGTGGTAGGCCTCTTACTTGTTGATTGAGGCGTTGACTTATTTAGCTATGCTCAGATTCGCAAGACATAGATCCCACTTGAATTTTTCTTTTCTTTTTTAAAATGTTAATTTATTTGGCTGTGCTAGGTCTTCATTGGGGCATGCAGATTTAGTTCCCTGACCAGGGACTGAACCTGACCCCATCCATGTTAGGAGTACAGAGTCTTAGCTATCAGACCACCAGGGAAGTCCCCAACCTTGAATTTTGCTGTCTCTGACTTCTTCCTAGTATTCTTCAACCTCTTTTTTTTATTTCCTTCCTTTTTTCTTCCACTCTCACTGCATCTTATCTTTTCTCGGACATAATGATGCTCTTACTTATTTTAATGACCCTTCATAAATCAGCCCTTTCCTTTTCCAAAGAATCCCACTTTCCTCCCTCCCCATCATTTATTTCCACTTATTTTAGTGGCTGCAGAAAGTGAGAGCCCAGGCAGAATTCTCCACCCACCCACGGCAATAGAAGCAGATCACGAAATGTAGGGCCAGAGCTTTTGACTGAGCCCAGATCAAACAATTAAACTGTTCCACTCCTATTATTCTTTTTCTGTAAATCTCAAGAGGCAGAAAAGGCTGGTCTAGTAAGGGACATGTGTATCAGTTGAAGTTAAGCCCATTTAAACTGAATTCTAAACCAGATTCTGCCCAACTAGCTGTGTGACCTTGGGGAAGTGACTTAAACTTGGTGCCTCAATTTTCTCATTTGTAAAATGGGAATAATAATGTACTTACCAGTTACAGCTTAAGTGAGGATTAAGTGATTAAAATAGTCAGCTGTCCAATGGAAGTGCTTAGCATGTTAGCAAATTGCTCCCTTTGGTTCTGTGTTTTTCTTACCCTAAGGGTTCTCTTCAAACAAGCAGATATTCCTAGGAGGCACCTTCCGCCTACTCTAAGGTCCACTGTGGTCTCCCTACAGGATATCCAGGGGCAGAAGAAAGGTGACACTGCAGGGAAGCTCCCAGCAACTTGCCTCACTTGCGGTCCTCACTTCCTGATGCACAGTGTGAGCCAGCATGGGCCAGGTGGCCTGCTCAGCATCTCTGTGCATTGATGTACGTCCAGAGTGGGATATGGATGTCTACAGATCCAGTCCTTCAGCTAACCTCCATGCAGCTGTGTGCAGGGCCAGGGAGCAGGGAAGGAGACAGGAACATTTTCTGAGCCTTCTCAGACAATGTCATTTGTTGAGGATGAAGCGATGCTAATGCACACCCACCTCTCTCCTTCCTGGTCCAACACTTGTTGCCACAGTGAGTCCATCGGTGCCTTCCCAGGTTGGGCTTGTCCCAGACCTTCTTCATGCCCATGGGACCATAGCAGAGCTGGCTGCACATCTCAGAATTCCTGCCAGGTACCACACCTTGCAGAACCAGAGCACCCCAGAACAGTGGTTCTCCCACACCCTCTTCTAGTTGGTTCTGCTAAAGATGCTATCAAAGCACTGGGTCCAACCAGGACAGTACACCTTCCTTTACCCCAAGAAAGAGATGCAAATCTTAAATCAGTCTGTCATTTTAGTCATCAAGTCTTAAAGTAAAATTTCAAAACTTATCATCATACATCAATTTTATTGCCAAACATTTGGTAAACATGGTAATCCCCCCAACCCTAGACTACAACACGTTACTGGGGACCCATTTTTCCAAAGCCCCTTCCCCTGGAATGGTTGAGGGATTGCCACACAGCAAGGGGTGCATACTACTGCAAAGGGCTGCCATCCAAGCCTGGGGTCCACCAGTACCACCAGGCTGAAGTTCAGCCTACCCCATTCCTTCTTTCACTACCTTTCCAAGTTCAAAATAACAGAATCCACAAATTGAGCGCTATCTGCCAGGGACCGTGCCGCTTTCCAAGCATTTAATGCATTTAATAACTCCCTACCAAGGAGGATTTTTTGTCCCCATTTTACAGATGACAGGAGGAGCCTGTGGAATAGTAGGCAATAGTTTGAATAAGTCAACAAAGCTTATTCCTTTGCCAAACGCTTTGCTTCGAAGGTATGGTAGCCACAAGGAACTGGATTTTTAGAAGATATCAGTCATTCTGTCATGCTAAGATGTTCTGGATGTCAGTATTTTGGCATCCAAATTTCATTTCCCAGTCAGCTTCTCACAATAAGTAGGGGGAAGAAGTGTAGTGGCAACATGAAAAGCCTTTGTCACCCACATGGCTCAGTGATGGAATTGGGAACATGGACACCATGCTCACCAGCCAGAGACTGAAGCAGCTTTGGGGCTGGAGGTAGGTGGAATCAGTGGACCCCCACCAAGGGGCATTTCACTGTTCCCAGAGTTTACCCTTCTCTGAAAGAACAAGATGGCTACAGAACCCCTCCCTCTGCAAGAATGCTGACGCTGGGATGGGGGGGAGGATGTGTGTGTGCATGCGTGTGTATACTCCAGCACCGGAGTAGAGATGGACCATCGGACAGTCCTGTGAACTGCACAAGTGTCTGACATAAGAACACGCCATCAATACTGTACTAGTGGGGAGGAGACAGGCACGAACTCTTCAACATGGCAGCTAATTTAAAAATCACTTTGGGGGGAAAATCATTTTGGGGACATCCCTGGTAGTCTAGTGGGTAAGACACCACGCTCCCAGTGCAGGGGACCTGGATTTGATCCCTGATCAGGGAACTAGATTCCATATGCCCCAGCAAAGACCTGGCAGAGCCAAATAAATAAATAAAAATATTAAAAAAAATCACTTCAGACTAGTTTTTTATGCTCATGTGGGACATGACGGTGTTTGATGCATCAGGAAGTTAACAATACTGTAAACAGTGATTACCAGTGTTCCTCAGAAAGAAACCACCCTCTACTTCTATATGCTAACACCTGCTACTAACCATACCCTCTGTCCTAACCCTGACCTATGGGAAGCCAAAGCAGCACCAGGGAGAGTATAAGGGGCTAGGGGCACGTGGGGGTGCATAGGCCTGGGAGGAGGTGCGTGTGGAGAGCACCAGAGCTCCATGGAACAGAGCAAGGAGGTGAACAGACGTAGTGCTCTTACGTAGAGTCATGCAGCCAAAGCGCGTGATCAGGCATAATGCTGCAGTGCCGCATAAGACACCCCAGCCAATGCGTCACATCTAAGGCCCAAATAACATTTCTAGAACCGGGAGCTGTCTGCTGCATCTCTGAAAGCCCCTTCCCAGGCTGTGTTGAGAAACACCAGATTTCCTTATGCTCCTCTGCCCAATATTTCCCAGGGACCTGCAGGGTGGAGATGGGCAAGTCTCCATAGCAACCTGGGGGGTAATCTCAATCATCTAGAAGCTTTAAGAGGTGGGATATTCTGGTTCACTGAACGTTCTTAGCAATTTAGTACGAATCAAAAATCTCCTTTTGTTGGGACTTTAAAACTGGAAATGCCTCTGAAATGTTGAGTTTCCTATCTCAGCAAGAATAGTGGAATGATGGAGCTGGTACCGTTTCGGTGATCTGGGACTCTGCAGGGCCTGAGGCTTGGTTCTCTGCGTCGACGATCATTATTTACATTGTCTCTGTTAAAGGCAACACCAATAATGCCCTTGAAGGTAATTAAACTTTTTTTTAACTGTAATTTAAAGTTAATTAAGTACATGACCTTACGAATTTGACCTGAATAATTAGAGCTCCTTTAAGGGAAAGAGAGCAAGGGCTAGATGATGGTTGGCTGGAGGATGGCAAGTCCCCAGGAAACTCCAAAGGCTTGAAGTTGTGCTTGAAGGACTACCAGGTCTGCCTGTGGTTGGATACCAGGATGGGAAGGCAGTTAAGCCCAACAAGGAGATAAAGGTGTCTGCTCATCTCATGATATTATGTTTTCCTGGGTCAATATCAGAGAGACCTTGTCTTCCCAGCACTAAGAGCAATGCCTGGCCCCCCTGGTAGGTGCTTGATACTAATTTGACAGATGAAGGGAGGCCTCCATTCAATCCATCCTGTACAGATATCCTCTGGTTACCATTCTCTGACCACCACCCATCCATTGTCTATCCCTCTCTCCATCTAGTATTTATGTGCTTATTATATAAGAGGTGCTAAACCATGGGCAGACTCAATGGTAAATAAGATACAGCCCCTTATGTAGAGTCAATCACCCCTCTGTTTCAGTGGACTTTTTAAAGGAAAGGGGATGCTAAGTGGTGGGCTTTGCAGAATGGCCTGAGCACAAAGGGCATTCTCATGTGCCTTCACTACCCCACAGACTCTTCGCCTTTGGAAAATCCTAATTACTGCTCCCACAATAGACTCACAGTCTGTGCGCTTCTGAAAGGAAACTTCCATCATCCTGTCCAGATGTGATGTAGGCACTGGTCATTGCTTGAGCAGGACAATGGGCTAGCTCAACTGATGATTCCATCTGAAATGGTTTGGTCCTGCTTGTGTCCTGGGTAATGAACCAAACTAAAGTTTTTTCCAACCCTTCCCATTCTTCCTCATCCCATTTCATGCTCTTTCTGCTCTGAGCAAGGCGATAGTCCAAGAGGGCAAGTGGGAAGGTCTGGGGTCACGTCAAGTCTGTATTTTCCTGGATGGTAGGAACTCGCAGCATGGAAGCCAAATTCTGGGCACTTGGTGAGAATGTTCACATCATGAGAAGTAAGACTTTCTCTATCCATCATCCCCACCATGCCCCACTCCTCCAGTTTTCTCTCACTGCATTTCAGAGTAAGAAACACTACTCCTCCCTACCATCAATTCAAAGAAAATACTGTAAGTAAAGGGCACACACAAAAAAGGATCCTGGAAATTCTTCCTCCTCAAAGAGTAACATGACTACTTATCCTAGAATACACAGAAGCCCTATACTCTAGAGGTTGATCAGGAGGTTGGAAACTTGGAAGAACCATTCCTTACTATTACTAGGTTTAGCTTCTGTTTTTGCTTGAATTTAGGTTAAAGCATCTGCCTGGAATGCAGGATACCTGGGTTCGATCCCTGGGTTGGGAAGATCCCCTGGAGAAGGAAATGGCAACCCATTCCAGTACTCTCGCCTGGAGAATCCCATGGAGGGAGGAGCCTGGTAGGCGACAGTCCATGGGGTTGCAAAGAGTCGGACACGACTGAGTGACTTCACTTTCACTTGAATTTTATATATATATTTAAAGAATCCCAAAGTCTTGTTTCCTCTACACTGTGCTTTTCACTAAGCGCAAATCTCTAATTTGGTGACATTCAGACCCGGACCTTCACATCATATGTGGCATTATGATCCGAAGTGCGCTTTTCAAGAACCTTTCTTTCTGCACGAGGTCACAATGGTACATTACACTCTAGGCATAGTGCAGTCACGTAATCCTTGATTGCAGTGATGGTACCTGCTGTTCCAAAGTCCTAGAACTGAGAGCACCACTTTGATTCTGATTCATCCCCACAGTGTTTGTGTGAGGAGGGCAGAAGTCACGATCCCCACTTTCCAGGTGGGGAAACCAAGGCACACAGAAGTGATCTACCCAAAGTTACTCAGGAAGTCAGAAAACAAACTGACTACAGGGCCAGGGAAGATCACCTTTCAGCGCCTTGTCAAAAAAAAAACCCAAAAAACAAAAAACAAACAGATTGTATCCTTCTCAAACAAATGCATATACCTTGGAAGGAAGTGGTTTTAGGTGGAACTTTCTAGTAAGGTCTCAGAGGCTCCTCTGTCAAATCAGGAACCACCAGTTAAGAACCAGTATCACACTAACATTTTAGTTAAATACCCTTGATTCACCGACAATGCTGATTATTATAGCTAGCTCACTGACAATCTGGTCACCGACATGAAAATGTGAGGAGGAAAACTTCATCTATTCAAGAAATAAGCCTTGGCACAGCTCCTTTCCTGATTTCACAGCATCTGATACGTAACAGCTAAGCACTGCTTCCTTCTATACAATACTCCTGTACCTGTTGGCATTTCACTGGGGTGGGGAAGGGAGTCACTAACAGAATGTGTGCATGTGTGTGCATGTGAATGTGACACCAGACACTTTAGGGACAATTCTGCCCAACAGAATATACATGAACTATGTCTAATATAATATTTCTCTACCCTGATTCTTCTTCTTTTTTGGTAACTTTTATTTCTTGATCCTGTTCATGTAAAAAGTAATATTTTACTTCCCACCTTCCTTGATGAAGGTAGAGTCCTTGGGTGGACATGCCTGGGGGCTTTCAGCTTCGTGGAAGAGAAGCACTTGAAGGGTGAAAGTTGCTGGAAGACAACTGAACGGGACTTTTTGGACCAGAAAGTGTCCTGGTCTTGCATGTATTTTCCCCCAGAGGCTAAATGACCACCTGTCCGTGACACACTGCCAGGAATCCATACTCCTGGAAACAAACTAGGCCAACAGCAGTCCTCCTGCCTCCCAACTCCAGGTCAAGAAAGGCACAAAGAAGACCAGCAAATAATACCGAGGCGGTGCTTTGGATCTGGGAGGCCTTGAGGCACCAGGAGAAAGAAGAGTACTGATGGCCCCATCTGGACGACAGGGAGATGAGGCACGGAGAAACTGACTTAATACTTTCAGTCCTAGGGGAGAGGGAACCAGGAATGTCGGGTAGGGGTGGATCCTCTTTTTCCTCATTCAGGGAAGGAGAGGAGAGGAAGATACACTGTCAAACCATAGTGAGTACGACCCTCACCACAAAGAGGCAAAGTCCAGCTCTTCTGCCCACACAGTAAAGTAACTGCCCTCAGAGTAGCTGTGATGATCCCTTCACAGAGGGAACTGGACACCCCAAACTCTCTGGGGCCCACTCTTGGGACTGCATCCAGGGCTGCAGATTGAGGCAGAATCGGCCTGGGCAGGCACATAGGTAGCTCTGCTTCTTAAGGCATGGATGCTGTCTGCGAGGAGTGGGCCCCACACTGGGAGGTGTCCATCAGACACTACCTCCCCTGAAAATACCCTGCAAGAAAGCTCAGCGGGGGTGGAACACTGATGCCTAAGGAATCCACATCCCCGGGCTGGGGGCTTCCACTAAAGCTAAACAGCATCACCAAACCTGTGTCAACTGGGAACATAAGAAAGACAAAAAACCCAAACTGATCATTACTGGCAGATGATTGTCTAACTAGAGAATCTAAGGGAAACAACAGAAAACCTAGCAGAACTAAGACCACAGTTTGCACAAGTGGCAGGTTAAAAGTCTAGTATACCAAAGTCAATAGCTTTTCGGTCACTTGAGGGTGGCCTAATACCTTGGAAGAGCTGTGCTTTTCTGCGAGGCCTCCGAGCTTTGTGCAACTTGCCACATTTTAAAAGATGGGGGCGGGGGGGAGCCAAGGAGATGCCTCCTCTGCTGCAATCTGTGCAGACGCCTCAGATACCAAGTTTGTGAAGATATCTGGGGTGACTGCGACAGGAGGGGGCAGTCGCTTCTGCACTGTCTCCTTGGGGGCCCTCCCCGACTCTCGACCCAGCCCCTTTCTCCCACCTCTTTTCCTTTCCACATTGGGAACCTTGGCAAGGGCCAGGGTGGGAGCCAAGAAGGTGGGATGTAGTGGAAGATTGTGCTATGTCATTTCCAAACAAAGCCGATTTTTAAAAACAAAGGCGGCGGACTGACGGGTTTCATACATCAGTCCCCTCATCGCCTCATTGGTCAGAAGCCTGGCGACGCCAAGGTGCTGTGCCCCGACTGGCGATTCCCACGGTCCGGACAAAATGGCCAAAAGGGGCGCCGCGGGGCTGAGCGTGGCAGTCTGGCCTGCGCACTGCGGCGGTCATTTACGGTCCAGGCTGGCGTGCAGCTGGGCCTCGCGCACCATGCGATCGAAGGAGCGCGTGTTGGTCTCCTGGCGCACCTTCTCGCGCACGTGGAAGGAGGCGCGGGCTGTGGAGCGAGCGCTCTCCAGCGCGCTGCGCCGCTCCCGAGACAGCTGCTCGCTGCGCTCCAGCTTGCGACCGATGGCTTGGAGCAGCTCCCGCCGGCGGCAGTCTTCGTCCCTCTCCACCTTCTCCTTGTTGGCGCGCTGGGCCCGCTCCTTCTCCATCCGGCTCTGGCCCACGCGCCGCGCCTTCTGCTGCACCGCCTCCTCGGCTGCCTGCGCCGCGTGCTGCAGCCGCCGCTCGCCTGCCCGGGCCAGCGCCTCCAGGTGCGCCTGATGCTCGCGCTCCTTGCGCTCAGCAGCCTCCTTGGCCCGCCGGCCCTGCAGCTCCTCCCGCCGGGCCCGCTCGCGCAGCTCCCGGGTGCGCTGCTCCACCAACTGCTCGTAGTTCTCCTGCGCGCGGCCCAAGCTGGCCTCCAGGGAGCTCCGCAGGCCCTCGCGCTCCTGGCGTTCCTGCCGGGCCCGACCTTTCAGCAACGCCTCGTGGCGCGCCCGCTCCGCCCGGCTAAGCTCCCGCTTCTCCCGCTGCAATTGGCCCTCCTGCTGCAGCTTGACCTGGGCCGCGCGCTTAGCGCGCTCCCTGCGGACCTGCTCGGCCCGCTCGCGCACCTCCTGCAGACCCTCCTCCCGCTGCTTCAGGTTCTGTTCCTGCTGCAGCTTGCGCTGCCGGTCCTCCCGGGCCGCGCGCTCCGCCCGCTCGCGTCGCAGCAGTCCCTGGCGCTCGGCCAGCTCCCGCCGCCGCTCCTCGCTGCGCTCGCACTGTCGCTGCCGGCGCCGCGCCTCCTCGCGTTCCTCGCGACCCCGGCGGCCGCGCCGCTCCTCCACCTGCGCGGCCCAGGCCCGGCGGCCCTGCTCCAGGGCGCGCTGCTTCTCGCGCTCCTCGCGCTCCCGCCGCTGCTCGGCGCGGACGCGCTGCTGCTCCCACTGGCCGTGGGCCGCGGCGCGCTGCTCCAGCAGCAGGCGCTCCTCCTGGTGCCGCGCCAACATCAGCGCCGCGATCTTCCGGTCGCGCTCGGGCACCCCGCGAAGACCCCGCTCGGCACGCACTTGGCGCACGATGCGCTCCACGTGCTGAGCTGTCTGGGGCGAGTGGCTCAGGTCGCCGAGGCTGAAGCTGCGGCCGGTGAGCGGAACCAGGGCCAGGGCGGATGGGCGGCCCAGGGGGTTGGGAGCCGAGGCCGCCGACCCCGCCGCGCAGCTGTTCCTGGCCGAGGCCCGCGGCGGCCAGTGCAGTTCCCGCAGGCTCTCTCCGCTGTAGGACGACGACGACGCTCCGGACTCGGAGCTGAGGGCGCCCTCCCGCCGGCGGGACAGGGAGTCCAGTGAGTGGCTCTTCCTACCTGCCCGCGCCCCCGCGGGCGGGGGTTGGGGCCGGGCCGGGGACGGGCTGGAGGAGGCTTTGCGAGGGGCGCGCGGGGCGGGCGAGGCAGGGAGGCTGGCGCTGCTGCAGCTGCTGCTGCTGCCCGCGCTGGGGGCCGAGGCCGCGGCGGCCGCGGGGCCCAACGGCGTGAAGAGGCGCCGCTTCTCCTCGCGCACGATGCGCTCGCGCTCGGCCCGGCACTGCTGCAGCTTGGCGCGCCGCTCCGCCTCGTAAGCCTCATACAGGCCAGTGGCCACTCGCATCGAGCGGCCGGGGGCCTCGCGCACCAGGTCCGCCAGGGCCCGGGGCAGCAGCTCCACAGGCTTAACGGCGCAGCGGGCGCAGGCCTCTAGCGAGCGGGGGCTGGTCAGCACGTACCGGCTGCCCTCGGCCTCTGGACAGTCGAAGTTGAAGAGATCTAGGTGCAGCAGCGGGGACTGCTCCCGCTGCCCGCCTTCTGCCGCGGGCGGGACTTCAGCCTTGCGGGGCGCCACGGCGGAGGCCGAGGCCGAAGACGCGGTGGGCTGCTGGGCGCCCTGGGAGTCAGGGGGCACCGACGCGGCGGCTTCGTCNTTTTATCAAGAAACCCTATTCTATCAGCACCTTAACTAGGCAGAATGAAGGACTTGCTCAGATTGTTTCTCAGCCTGAGAAGCAAACAATCTTGATGGCAAATAATTTGAAAGCACTATGGCTCCTGATCAGAATTATGACTTTATTTTTTTAAAGAAAAATCAAGGACACTCAAATAGGTTTGAGGCAGGCAGAAGATGTGTCTAGGGTTTAGCGCAGCATTTTAGGACTTCCTGGTTCCAGACAATACCGATTAAAACCAGTCAGTGCCAGTTATGAGTGCTCTTTGGAGACACCTCCTCACCACCTCTTTTCCAGCTTGAGCGGCAGTGGCTGCAGCAGACAGATGGAAGGTGTACTTAAGGGGAAGGGTTGGAGGGTTGGGGGGGAGGACATAACATTTAGAGAGCGTGGTGAACTCTGTCGTTAATAACCCTGACGTTTGGGACACGCAGTGAGGAGCAAGGGAAAGGCTTAGTGCCGGGAGATGACATGATTTAGCTTAGGAACATAGCTCTGGCAACGATGGGGTGAAGGCTTTGGGGGGCAAAAGGGAGGCAGGAAACCAAGTTAAATGGACACTGCAGTCACCCAGGGCAGGAAGGATTGGGGTCTGAGGAGAAGCAAGAGTACGAGGCCTGGGCCTGGTGGGAGGTAGGGTGTACAGATTCCTGAAATGGAGAGTAAGAGAAGCAGTACTTAACGGGAGCTTGGCTGTGGGGTGTGAGGAGCAGCGAAGGGGCAAGGATGACTTCCCGGAGCGACAAGCTGGCTGGGTGTACCACAGACCGAGAGCGTGGGTCCAAGAAGGAGGATTAGGTGGTGTGAAGGGCCAAGGAAGGATGGGCTCCTTTTAGGACCACTTGGGTTTGAGGTGGAGCCACTCAGCTGGGAAGATGAGTGGTAAGGTGGCTAGTAAGTTCGGTCACAGGTCTGGACTAAAGCTAGAGTTTATCGCATCAGTTTTTCCACTAGTCGTGTATGGATGTGAGAGTTGGACCATAAAGAAAGCTGAGTGCCGAAGAATTGATGCTTTTGAATTGTGGCGTTGGAGAAGACTCTTGAGAGTTCCTTGGACAGCAAGGAGATCAAACCAGTCAATCCTAAAGGAAATCAGTCTTGAATATTCTTTGGAAGGACTGATGCTGAAGCTGAAGTTTCAATACTTGGGCCACCTGATGTGAAGAACCGACTCATTGGAAAAGCCCCTGGTGCTGGGAAAGATTCAAGGCAGGAGGAGAAGGGGACAACAGAGGATGAGATGGTTGGATGGCATCACGACTCAATGAACATGAGTTCGAGAAAGCTCCAGGAGATGGTGATGGACAGGGAAGCCTGGCATGCTGCAGTCCATGAAGTCACAAAGAGTCGGACATGACTGAGTGACTGAACTGGACTCAATTGAACCATATTTGATGTTCTCAAACAGTGTGAGTGAGATCATCCAGGGAGGGCAGGTGAAGCAATCGGGAGGTGGGCAGGGCATTGATAGGGCTGCTAAGGGAAGAGGAGTCCATGAAAGGGACCAATAAGGACAGGCAGAAAAGTTCGGTCTCATGGAATCTAATGGTAGTGCGCTTCAGAAGGAGGATGTGCCCTTACTGTTAAGGCTACAAAGGTTCAGAAAGGTTTTGTCTGAATCAGATACCCACTGAAGCTGGCAGTAAGACAGTCTTTGGTGACATCAGCAGAAATAGCTGCAGTAGTGTCCTGGGAGCTGATGCCAAACCACAGGAGGCTGGGTGCAGTGGGAGGTGAGAAAGTGAAAGTTACTATTTTTGACATTTGGGTGAAAGTGTTAAAGACTGTGAAGGGCATGAGATTTTATCCTACTTTCATGCTAATGAGTTATTAGCATGCCACCATTCATAGATGTTCACAGAAGACATGAAACTCTGGGTCAGAAACAAAGGGCTTTGTTATTCAGGTACAGCAGATGGCACAAAGTTTGTGTTTTTGTTGCTCCCTCTTGCTTCCCAAGTCTCGTGGGGCGATGGAGATGTGGGTTCAGATAGGGATTATACATGGGTTTGTGTCACAGCTGAGAGAGACCCTAAGCTTAGGAGTGGGCGTGCCTGCTAAGTTGCTTTAGTCGTTTCCTACTCTTTGCAACCCTAGGTGGGGGCTGGTGGTAAAGAACCCGCTGCCAGGTAAGGAGATGTAAGAGATGAGCAGGTTTGATCCCTGAGTCGGGAAGATCCCCTGGAGGAGGGCATGGCCACCCTCTCCAGGATTCTTGCCTGGAGAATCCTGTGGTCAGAGGAGCCTGGAGGGCTACAGTCCATAGGGTCACAACGAGTCAGACATGACTGAAGCGGCTTAGCACACATGCCTCGAAGTTTCGGGTCACTCAGCTGTGAGACCATACCCTTTTAAAGGGGGCTGCTGGCAAACCTGTTTAAACTTTGCCCCCAAGGGAGGCATTATTTTTGTTATCCTGGGAGAAAACAAATCTTCCCTCTCACGTTGAGGGAAAAACTATCTCTGTCTTCCAAGGAGGTTTGTTGTACAAACATCCTTGAAAAGTAGTCTAGAATAAAAGCCTTTTCAAGACATACGGAAATGCCATGAACTGACCTCAGGAGAGAAAAGGAGTGATTGGTCAGATGGCTAGTAAGAGATAAGGCTGGGCTTTAGACCTGGCTCAGTCTCATGGAATGGGACTGCATCGTATTTCCACTCCAAATTAAACCTCTTGAGAGATGTGGATTCAGATGGAGATGAGTGGGGTGGTCAGGTCAACCTCCTCAAACCTCTTTACTTCAATTTTCCCTTCCTTACATAAGATCCTACCAAATTGCTTACGTCAATGTCTGCTATGTAAAGGTCATCTTTGTTCTTAAATGGAGACAGTTAATAGCCACCTTCCAGGGTTGTTGTCAGAACTGGAAATTAGGCAAAGTACCTAGACCAACACGTTTTAATGAACAGTAATAAAATCATTGCTATTTTTTTATGAAAAAAAATTTAGTTTAATTTTGGTTGCTCTGGGTCTTTGTTGCACTTTCTCTAATTGTGGGGATGGGTTTCTGCATGAGGTGGCGTCTCTTGTTGCAGAGCGAGGGCTCTAGAGTGTAGATTCAGCAGTTGCGGTACACAGGGTTAGTTGCCCTGAGGCATGTGAGATCTTCCTGGACCAGGAATTGAACTGGTGTCCCCTGGATTGGAAGGCAGATTCTTAATCACTGGACCATCAGGGAAGCCCCCTTACTATTTGTTTTGAAAAATCTCGTCTAATAGGTATGATCAGAATAAGGACATGTGTAGTGTCAGCGATATATTAAGGGAAAGCCCAACAAATGTTCCACTCTTGATTAAGAAATGATTCTTTATCTGGGAGGGTTACTGGAGCAGAGGTCGCTAGGACAGTGACCTAGCCAGACAGTTCAGCATCGATTTGGTAACTGATGGGGCGCCATTGAGAATCAGATAGCACTCACCTCTCATCTCTCAGTGCCTTGGACATTCTAGGAGATGGGCTTATCACAGGTTAAGCTTCGATTTCCTCCAGGTTGGGAGTCCCAGCCTGTCAACAATCAGGAGCATTAAATCCAACTTTATTGGGGTACCTAGCAAAGAAGCAGCCCAGCTGGGAACACCCACCTGTCCCATGTGAGAGGGGCAGTGCACATGGCAGCCTCGGGCGTCAGTTTAATCACTCAAATTCTGGCTCAGCTGGCCTTTACGAGTTGAGGCAAGTGTCTTAACCTCTCTCAGTCTCAGCTTCCTGAAAAGAAGGCACAACATGGACTTTGTCTTGCAGAGACCCTTAGAGGTAAAAATGTATTAAGTACCCCACTAGGTCCTGTAATATAATAGTTCACTGTCTTAGTCAGTTTGGGTTGCTATAACAAATTACCGTTGATTGAGTGGTTTAAAAAACATTTATTTCTCACTGTTCTGGAGATGGAGAAGATTAAGATACTGGCAGAGCCAGTGCTGGGTAAGGACCTACTTCCTGGTTTCTAGATGGCTGTCTCTGTGTATCTTCACATGGCGGAGGGCAAGCCCTTTCCTGTCATTTCCTGTAAGGACATGAAGCCCGTCATGAGGGCTCTATCCTCATGCCCTAATTGCATCGCAAAGGCTCCATCTCCCAACACCATTGCACTGAGCGTTAAGGTTTCAACAGATGAATTTTTTTGGGGGGGTGGGTAGCCACAAACATTCAGTACATAGCACTCATCTAATCTGGACACAATAAAATACAATGTTGACATTATCTCCATTTAAAGTCCTTTTTCTTAGCCTCCACCACCCACCTCAGCTCTATGCATTCATCCCCCTTCCTCTCTATGTAATCCCCTTAGCAGAACAGACGATTCAGTCTAAAGTTCTAAATCAGGAGTTGGCAAATGATCTGTGGATCAAAACCACTGGCTATTTTTGTAAATCAAGTTTCAGTGGAACAGCCATGCTTATTTGTTGACTTGTTGTCTCTGTTGGTTTTCGTTCAACAGTGGCAGAATTCAATACCTTTGACAGAAACTGTATGACTCAGAAAGCTTAAAATATTTACTATCAGGCTCTTTATAGAAAAAGCTTGGCAACCCCTATGCTAATGACTGATAACAGCTCATGACAGTTATGAGTTTATTGCCTTGCACCTCCTAATTTACCGGTCAGTACTTGCTCCGGATAATTCCCAGGTGACCCTATGGGTAAAGAACCTGCCCGCCAGTGCGGGAGACATAAGGGATGCGGGTTCGATGTCCGGGTCAGGAAGATCCCCAGAGAAGGGCATGGCAACCCACTCCAGTGTTCTCACCTGGAGAATCCCATGGACAGAGGAGCCTGGCGGGCTACAGTTCACAGGGTCACACGCAGTTCGACTTGCCGGAAGTGACTTAACACACACGCACGATGCTAAGGTCTCCAGTAGAGGGAGCTGTAGGGTCCTTGCAGGAGGAAGACAGCGTCTCTCCCTGGTTCCTGTGCCTTGCCCCTTTTACTTGTTCTTTCTTCTGCTCCATAGTGAGCAGTTTAAGTGTGTAGGACTGTCCTGTGCGCCCCCCAGCCCCAACTCCAGCTGCATACTCAGGACGGCCTCTTGACAACCTTGCAGCCCTGGCTCGAGCCCCTCAGCCTTTGGGAACCTTCGAGCATTTGCTTTATATCTTCATATTTGCTCTCTTTTTCATAGCTTAGTACCTCTTCATATTCAGCTTCCCCATTAAATTACTGTGGGGGCCTCCCTGATAGCTCAGTTGGTAAAGAATCCACCTGCAATGCAGGAGACCCTGGTTCGATTCCTGAATCAGGAAGATCCGCTGGAGAAGGGATAGGCCATCCACTCCAGTATTCTTGGGCTTCCCTTGTGGCTCAGCTGGTAAAGAATCTGCCTGCAATGTGGGAAACCTGGGTTTGATCCCTGGGTTGGGAAGATCCCCTGGAGAAGGGAAAGGCTACCCACTCTAGTATTCTGGCCTGGAGAAGTCCATGGACTGTATAGGACATGGAGCCACGAAGAGTTGGACACGACTGAGTGACTTTCACTTTCACTTTAAATTACTGTGCAGTTTCATCTCCTGATTAGACACAGAGCAATATGCAGGAATCATTCCCAATTCTTGAGACTAAAGCCTTAAGAAGAAATTTATCACACAAACCAGCAGGTAAAGGTTACATAATATGTTAAACATAAATATGTTTTATTTCGTGGTTCATTGAAATAATATATGTTTATCAGAATGGGAAATTAGAAATACAGAAAATAAGAAAGAAAAAAAATTACCTGAAGACAAACTACCTGGAGCCCGACATCTCAGTTACACAGCTTGGTGTGTAGGCAGCAGGGACCTGGAAGCTGTGGGAGGACCAGTCCAGGTCTATTTCTGCTCACAACTGCTTAGAGCATGGTGCATAGTAGACCCTCCTGATCAATGCATCAGCAAAAGGGAACAGGGTATAATTGGTGCTACGTTGCCCACCGTATGTCCCGTGAAACTGGCCTTGTCACAGTATTTTGAGCTATTGGGCCACTTGGATGAATCTTTAGAGTTAAGTATCTTAAGCAGATGATGCTCATGTTTGAGGACTGTCCTATGGGACAGGAGAGCCCAACGTGCCCTAAACCGTGGAGGTGTGTCAGCAAGGAGATCTAGAGGGAGCCTTACAATTAATCTAGTGGGGTTTTTCCTTTACTCCCAGAAGGGCCACACCTCATTCCATTTTGTATGATACTGGAGAAGTGGCCTCAGTCCTCAGTACAGCCAGATCCTGGGGGTCCCCTGGGCATTTTGACCGTGAAACATTTAAGGGTCTGCTCAAAAGAGGGGCTCTTGGGACCTCCCTGGTGGTCCAGTGGCTAAGACTCCACACTTCCAGTGCAGAGGGCCCTGGGTTCAGTCCCTGGTGGGGGAATTAGATCCTACATACCACAAGTAAGAGTTCACATGCTGCAGCTAAGACCCAGAACAACCAGATAAATACGTAAAAACAATTTTTTTACAAAGAGGAGCTGTGGCTCAGGACCCAGACTTGTCTTCAGTCCCTGCCTCGCTTGCTGGGTCATCTGTCTCAAGCCACCTGCCTGCTCAGTGCTTCAGGCCGCTTCTGTTTTCAGAGGGATTACTCTGTGTAGCTCCTGTTCCCACAGGCCTTTCCCCTGACTATCTGACAACACACACACACACACACACACATACACACACTCCTTTTTTAAAAAGGGGAAATTCTAACACTGAACACTGCATCATTGTTGTTGCTTAGTCGCTCAGCCATGTCCAACTCCTTGCAACCCCATGGACTGCAGGGAGCATGCACTGCCAGGCTTCCCTGTCCTTCACCATCTCCCGGAGCTTGCTTAAACTCATGTCCATCAAGGCGGTGATGCCATCCAGCCATTTCATCCTCTGTTGTCCCCTTCTCCTCCCGCCTTCAATCTTTCCCAGCAATGGGGTCTTTTCCAATAAGTTGTCTCTTCACATTAGGTAGCCAAAGTATTAGAGCTTCAGTTTTAGCATCAGTCCTTCCAATGAATATTCAGGACTGCTTTCCTTTAGGGTTAACTGGATTGATCTCCTAGCTGTCCAAGGAACTCTCAAGAGTCTTCTCCAACACCACAGTTCAAAAGCATCAGTTCTTCAGTGCTCAGCCTCATTTACGGTTCAACTCTCACATCTGTGCATGACTACTGGAAAAACCACAGCTTTGACTATATGGACCTTTGTTGACAAAGTGATGTCTCTGCTTTCTAACATGCTGTCTAGGTTTGTCATAGCTTTTCTTCCAAGGAGCATGCATCTTTTAATTTCATGACTGCAATCACCATCTGCAGTGATTTTGGAACCCAAGAAAATAAAATCTGCCACTGTTTCCATTTTTCCCCCATCTATTTGCCATGAAGTGATGGAACCAGATGCCATGATCTTAGTTTTTTGAATGTTGAGTTTTAAGCCAGCTTTTTCACTCTCCTCTTTCACCTTCATCAAAAGGCTCTTTAGTTCTTCGCTTTCTGCCGTTAGGGTGGTGTCATCTGCATATCTGAAGTTGCTGATATTTCGCCTGGCAACCTTTCTTCCATCTTAAGCTTTGTCCAGCCCAGCAGTTTGCATGATATACTCTGCATGTAAGTTAAATAAGTAGGGTGACAACATAGAGCTTTGACATACTCCTTTCCCAATTTTGAACCAGTCTGTTGTCCCATGTCTGGTTTCAACTGTTGCTTCTTGAGCTGCATCCAGGTTTCTCAGGAGGCAGGTCAGGTGGTCTGGTATTCCCATCTCTTTATAGCAGTGGAACCCTATTTTCATGGAGTGAATAATGGGGGAGATGACTATAAATCAATCACACGCGTGCTGGTGGAAGGAGAGAGACTGCTGGAAGAGCATTGAGTCAGGCAGGAGATGACCTTGGCCTTGACTAAGGCAGCTGTGAGGGCAGAGAGAATAGAAAAATGATAAAGATATTTATGAGAGAATCACAAATTGGTGAGTGATTAGTTGTGGGATCAAAACTCTTAGGAGGCTGGCTTAGGCAACTGGATGTGGGCAGGGTAGTACCATCGGCTGGGATGAAGAATGCAGGAGGAAGGGGAAGATTTGGGCAAAGATGATGAGTTCCTCTTTGGACCTGTTTAGAGAGTTGGACTGTGAAGAAGGCTGAGTGCCGAAGAATTGATGCTTTTGAACTGTGGTGTTGGAGAAGACTCTTGAGAGTCCCTTGGACTGCAAGGAGAGCCAACCAATCCATTCTGAAGGAGATCAGCCCTGGGATCTCTTTGGAAGGAATGATGCTGAAGCTGAAACTCCAGTACTTTGGCCACCTCATGTGAATAGTTGACTCATTGGAAAAGACCCTGATGCTGGGAGGGATTGGGGGCAGGAGGAGAAGGGGACGACAGAGGATGAGATGGCTGGATGGCATCACTGACTCGATGGACGTGAGTCTGAGTGAACTCCGGGAGTTGGTGATGGACAGGGAGGCCTGGCGTGCTGCGATTCATGGGGCTGCAAAGAGCTGGACATGACTGAGCAACTGAACTGAGCTGAACTGAATGGCCATATCCATCGGGTGTCTAACTCATTGGTTGAGAGCTTGAGCTTCTGAGTCCACAAACCTGGGCTCAAATCCTAGCTTGTCCGTGTCCTGGCTGTGTGATCCTGGGAGAGCTAGTCCACCTCTCTGAACTGCCCTTTGTTCACCATAAAATAAGTATAGTAGTATCTCTTTTATAAGGTTGTTGCTGAGAATTAAACAAGAGGGAATGCGTTCAGCACATAGCATGGTGTACCCATGTGGCTGGCACATGGTGAACACTCCATAAATAGAATATCATTATTATTATTGCTAAATTTGAATGAAATGATGAGCAAGTCCAGGCATTTTTTAGCTAATGTCCTTTACGTCTGTAAGTCATGTCTTTAACTTGAATTTCAGTTCCTCTCTCCATTTGGAAATGTTGCCCGCTACTCACTTCGCCTTTTGTTCCTGGAGATTAGGGGCTTTCCCTGATCCTCAGCTCTTTGATAGAGCTGAATGGCCGGCAGGATTCCTTTGTTTACTGGAGGCAAATTTTGAGCAGGGAACTCAACGCTCGCTTCACACTGTGGCCTCCAGGTGGCGCCCTTCCTCCGCTCATCTGCCGGTGGTTCTCATGCTATCCTCAAAAGTGAGAAATCAGCTCGGAAAACAGCAAACCCAATCCCTAAAGCCCAGAGGAGTGTTAAATTGAAGGACAATCCTACAGAAGAACTTGAAGGAAGCATCTTCCTCCTTTTGGCCGTAGGAATTGACAGTCAGTTCAGTCGTCCGTTCAGTTGCTCAGTCGTGTCCGACTCTGCGACCCCCATGGACTGCAGCAGGCCAGGCTTCCCTGTCCATCACCAGCTCCGGAAACTTGCTCAAACTCATGTCTATCCAGTCGGTGATGCCATCCAACTATCTCATCCTCTGTCGTCCCCTTCTCTGCCTGCTTTCAATCTTTCCCAGTATTAGAGTCTGTTCCAGTGAGTCAGTTCTTCGCATCAGGTGGCCAAAGTATCGGAGTTTTAGCTTCAGCATCAGTCCTTCCAATGAATATTCAGGGTTAGTTTCCTTTAGAATCGACTGGTTTGATCTCCTTGCAGTCCAAGGGACTCTCAGTTCAAAGAATTCCTTGCAGTCCAAGAAACTGACGTGTACTTACAATTCTCTCAGCAGGCCATGCTGCTTCATACTTCCGTGTCTCCCTCTGCATGTAGCCTTTGCCAGAAATGCTTGTTTCATGCCCCTTTGCCCTACAAATTCCTTCTTGTCTAGCAAAACGCAGCTCAGATGGCCCCTCCTCAGTGACACCTTTCATAGTTGGCCCTTCAGTCTGGATTGGACACCCCTCCTCTGGGCTTTCTTCACACCCTGAGTGCTGTGTTTGAATGTAGCTACATTTTTTTTCTCCAAGGGGGTAAGAATGATTTTCTTTTCCATGGAATATTACTCAGCCATTAAAAAGAATGCATTTGAATCAGTTCTAATAAGGTGGATGAAACTGGAGCCTATTATACAGAGTGAAGTAAGTCAGAAAGAAAAACACCAATACAGTATACTAATGTATATATAAGGAATTTAGAAAGATAGTAATGATGACCCTATACATGAGACAGCAAAAGAGACACAGATGTAAAGAACAGTCTTTTGGAGTCTGTGGGAGAAGGCAAGGGTGGGAGGATTTGAGAGAATAGCATTGAAACATGTATATTATCATATGTGAAACAGATCTCCAGTCCAGGTTCGATGCATGAGACAGGGTTCTCAAGGGCTGGTACACTGGGATGACCCTGAGGAATGGGATGGGTAGGGAGGTGGGAGAGGGATTCAGGATGGGGAACACAGGTACACCCATGGCTGATTCATGTCAATGTATGGCAAAACCCACTACAATATTGTAATTAGCCTCCAATTTAAATAAATTAATTTTTAAAAAAGAAACAAAGTAAGCAAGGTGAAAGAAAAATATATAATTCCTTCTAGATTAAAAAAGAAAGAATGATTTTCTTTTTTTCTTTATTTTTAAAATATTTATCTATCGGCTGGGCTGGGTCTTCATTGTTGTGTGCAGGCTGTCTCTAGTTGCAGCAGTCAGGGCCATTCTTCGTGGTTGTGTGCAAGCTTCTCATTGCAGGGGCTTCCTTTGTTGTGGTGCATGGGCTCAGTTGCCGGGTTGCATGTGTGATCTTAGTTCCCAGACCAGGGATCGAACCCGTGCCCTCTGCATTGGCAGGAGGACTCCTAACCAATGGGCCCCCAGGGAAGTCCCTACAATACATATTTTTAAACATTTTATTGTAGAGATCTTCCAACATTTTTTTAAAATTGAATGGATGAACTAACAGCATCAGTTTTGCTAAGCTTAATGTCTGATTTTCTTATTCAGTTTATGCATAGATAAGGATGTCTATGAAGGAAGGACTTGTATTTTATGACATTTTGTCCCCAACCCCTGGGCCTGACACAGATACCCAGAAGGTTTGAGGAATAAATGGACCCAAGACATACTTGGCTTCAGCTCTCTATTCATGCTCTCCCCCTTCTTTCCTCCTTTCTGGGGAGGGCCTTCCCATCATTGCCTCATTTTTGAGAGTCAAGTGGAGAGGCAGCCACGGGCATTGCCAACAAGGCTCAGGGCTAAGGCTCACCAGGACACCGTCCTCCACTGAGACTTGTCTTCGGGACCACACACTCATCCCTGTTTATATTTTGGATCTTATTTTATGAACACGACAAATGACTGAACATCTCTGAGCCTCAGCTGCCTTATGGAGAAGGCAATGGCAACCCCACTCCAGTACTCTTACCTGGAAAATCCCATGGACAGAGGAGGCTGGTGGGCTGCAGTCCATGGGGTCACGCAGAGTTGGACACGACTGAGTGACTTCACTTTGACTTTTCACTTTCATGCATTGGAGAAGGAAATGGCAATCCACTCCAGTGTTCTTGCCTGGAGAATCCCAGGGACGGAGGAGCCTGGTGGGCTGCCGTCTATGGGGTCGCACAGAGTCAGACACGACTGAAGGGACTTAGCAGCAGCAGCAGCAGCAGCAGCAGCAGCAGCAGTTGCCTTATCTGTGAAAACAGAAATTGTTTGCTTTGCAGAGCTCTTGTGAGAATTAAGTAAGATACCCAACTGCTTGGCACGTAGTAGGTGTGCAATAAATACTAATTTCCTTCCTATGGGACTTTATGTTGAATCCAGGGAAATGACTTCATCCTTGGGGAAGAATGGCTGTTACTCATTATGCAGGTGGAACAGTGACAACAAGGATCTTTGGGAAACACTGGCTTCCCCTGCCTGGCACAGGAAACAGGCCAGCCTGCCCTCTGTCTGCCGGGAGGCCAGGTGGGCGGAGGCAGATGTGCAGGGCAGCAGGGCCTCTGCAGGCACCCTCCTGCTTTGATTGTCCTTTTTTCCATTCATTTGCTCCTTCAGCTGATACTCTATGCTCTCGAGGGGCAAGGTGTTGGGGCTGGCGGTGAACAGGCAGATGTGGCCGCTGCCTGTGGTGTTAGTGGCTGGGTGGAAGGAGAGACAGGTGCACGTTGCAAAGAGGGATAGAGTGAGTGTCAGTCGCTCAGTCATGTCCGACTCATTGCGACTCCATGGACTGTAGCTTGCCAGGCTCCTCTGTTCATGGGATTCTCCAGGCAAGAATACTGGAATGGGTTTGCCATTCCCTACTCCAGGGGATCTTCCCAACCCAAGGATCAAATCCAGGTCTCCTGCACTGAGGCAGATTCTTTACCATCTGAGCCACCAGGGAATAAGGGGTATGAGAGGGAACAAAGGAGGATCTAACCTAGTCTGAGGGAGGAGAGAGCTTCCCTGAGGAAGGGACTTGGAAACGGAGACAGAAAGGACGGCTGGGAGTGAGCCAGGCCAAGTGCGGCTCACTCGCTCTTCCCCATTAGCTTGTGGGGGACTCCAGATGGGTACCCCACCCAGAGCTCCCTGTTACAAAGCTCCACCTGAGCCAAGCCCCCCAAACCACCTAGCCCAGCCCCTGTGGCCCTCTTCTCAAGTGGCTGCAGGAACCAGAGGTTCTTTTTCACCAAGGAAATCTCCCTAAGATGACAGCTGGGAAATGTGTCCATTCAGGGAGCACTTGCCTTCTATTCAAGGATGCGCAGAGAGGACCTATCTTTAAAGAACAGATTCCAGATACTGAGCATCTCAGGCACTTTCTGCCCAGTGTTGGGAAGTCATACATGGCTTCCCTCCCTCTCTCTCCATCACTGTACCCTTAACTTCTCCCCACCAGAGCAACCTACCAACCCCCGGAGCCTTTCCTTGCTTTGGCACAGCAGATGCCAGGGCCCCGGGCAGCCCAGGGGGTTGGGCAGGGGCCAGATGGTTTTCTGTTGCCAGGCTACATGACCCGGCACAGCCCAGGGCAAAAAGCGAATGTGACGTCAGCCCAGGGTGGGGTTCACCAGTGAATGGCCTGTGAGCCTCAAAAGGAAAAGAAGGATTACCACGAACAGAGCCAAGCTGCTTTCGTTTCCTTTTCTTGACAAGGTTGGCAGATCAGGGCAATACTGGCAATCCAAGGCAAGATCCTAGACACTCTGTGGATGGGATAGTGAAGCGTGGTCCCAGTCAGACTCCTGCCAGTCATTCGGTCTACATTTCCAACTTGGATAGAGTCACAGTGGAATTACTGGGATAAATAATGCGGATTTTTTTTCACTTTTTGTTGTATTAAAATTTTTATTTTTAGACAGGAAAATGTATACATGGTAAAAAAAAAAAAAAATCCAGATGGTACAAGATATACCCAGTGAGAAGGAGGTCTTTCTGACACTGATTTCCAATTTCCCACTCTGAACCAAAATTGCTTTCTTATGCATGTTTCCCAGAGATAATGGGTGTAAACAACAGTTATATGTCTGTATAATCCACGTTTCTTTAGAAAACTAAAATTGGTATACTACAAGCACATCTTTCCCTTTTTATTGATACATTAGTGACTGAGCACCCAGGCAATATATCTTGGAGATACCTCCTATCCTTCCTATCCTTATCACCACACAGTATTTCTTGTTAAGGATGGACAATAATTGAATAATTTAACTAGAGGGGCTTCCCTGGTGGCTCAGACAGTAAAGAATCTGCTTGCAATGCAGGAGACCCGGGTTCTGTCCCTGGGTTGGGAAGATCCCCTGGAGGAGGGAATGGCTACCCACTCCAGTATTCTTGCCTGGAGAATTTGATGAACAGAGGAGCCTGGTGGGCTATAGTCTATGGGATCGCAAAGAGTCCAACATAAATGAGCGACTAACAATTTCACTTTTCATGGGCGTTTTAAAGATGTTTGATGCATATCAATGAATCAGCAGAAGTGAGCTCTGGTTTACAACGAGAAGTCCTATAAACCCAGCTAATCAGTGAAACCAGGATTAAAATCCAGATCAGCTTAAAGCCATGCTATTTCTGCAAAGATGTCCAAAGACCAACAGCCCTGGAGAGGGAGTCAGTTGCTGGAGAATACCCTCCTCATACCTCCCAGAGAAGGTCGGACTTAAAAATATGTGTAAGGAATAAGGCCCATCATTTTTAAAAACAACTGTTAGGCTACCAGCCGGATAATTGTATCCTCTATAGCAAGTGCTTGCAATGTAGAGTGGAGGGTCCGCCCATGGCAGCATGAGAACGGGCCTGCTCCACCTAAAGATACTCAAATTCAAGCACATTATTAACTATGCTGAGCAACATCAGCTTGAGACCTTCTCGGTGGCGACGAGATCAAACTGTGCAATACAGAGCAGAAAGAGCAAGCCCTGTGTGCAAACGTGGCTGGATTTCTGGTTAGGTGGACAGGACCTCCATCAGAGCCCTGAGGATCTTTTCTGAGACCTGGGTCTTCTTGCAGATTCTCTCCGATATGGAATGGAGAGGAAGCAACACTGCTGAAGGCCTTCCCAAAGTGGCAGGGAGAGCGGAACGTGGCCGGCAGAGGACCTTCTCGGGGGCACAGAGTTTATCTTTGTCCCGTGCCCCCTGTAGCGGAAGTGAAGAGTCCTAACCGCTGGACCACCAAGGAATTCCCCAAACTGCTGTGACTTCTGACAGATTACTTCTTCTTTTTTTTTGAGTATCTATGTTATCCCTTGTCACAAAAGCTTTTTCTTCTTCCTAGACATGTTAGAGAGGAGTACTTTAATCTGCGAAGCTGGGGAACCTGGAGAGCAGTACTGTAGACAGAGCGTCTTTGTTAATATGATTACAAAATATCAAAATGCCTATGACTGGATGAAAAGGTGCATTCAGAGACATCCTTCTTAACTCCACATTCCCTGATATACTGCTAGAACCGACAACTATTTCTGCCTGGGGGTTAGTATCAAAGTTGAACTATGACTATGTAAATCACATCTGTCAGCTCCTTGGGGTTGTTGGGCGGAAGGTCCTGAGCAAGTGTGTACAGGCCCTTCTGCCTTCTCATCTCTGGCCTCCTTCTTCCATCCCCAATCCTTCCAGCTCCACGGAGATCAAAGCCGATCCCTCGACCGTACAAAGCCATTGCTGGAAAAGCCGCAGTGATGCGGCAGCTCCTTGCTGACTGGGGCTGGGAGTGGTGCCAGGCCAGAGATTTCGGAAGGGGAAGCTTCCAAAGGCTGGATTAAGCCTCTGGAGCAGATGTTACCTGTGGCTCGCCAGCATTCCGAGAGCTAGGCGGGCGGTTGGCATGGATGCGGATTCGGCTAGCTCACAAAACTGTTGAGCAAAGACCTGGAGACTCTGTTCTGAAAGGAGAGGCCAAGGAAGGGTCAGGTGTCAGGGGTCTCCCAGGGAGTCCCGCTCAGTGCTTTCAGAGACTGGCATCACAGTGACTCACTTCAGACAGAAAGGGCACAGAACAGGCGTTCCCATGAATGCCTCCCCAACACCCTGCCCACACGGCACTCCATGGATATCATTCCTTCTTGCCGCTTTATACTCAGCCTCCCCATTTGGAAACGGGGAACAATTGAATGCCTGAAGTTTGCCAAGGAGTCAGACTTTGATTAAACAGTAGAAATAATGTAGGGACATAGCCATAAACCATGGTATAGTTTTGTTTCTTTTTGGCCATGCTGTGCAGGAAGCGGGATCTTAGATACCCGACCAGCGATTGAACCCTTGTGCCTACAGTGGAAGTATGGAGTCTTAACCACTGGACCACCAAAGAAGTCCCATAAATGATGGTTTTGTACACAGAACACAGCAGCTCAGACAGAGCTGATCTTGCCCTTTGGAATAGGTGAATGAGGGGCCAGGGAGGTGTGCCAACCAGAAGACATCTCTTTCCACCGGCATGTTCCCATGCCTGAAATTCCACCACTCCCAGTTGGTAGCACTGGGTGGCCGTATCAGGTCAAAGAAGACCCAAAAGGAGAGGCCAGGAGGCTGAAGAAGATGTGGTGAAAGATATACTTTGCTGACTGTGCTGATCTGCTTAAGGGCAGCTTTGGGACAAAGACACATTATCCCATGGTACACACAGCTGACGGCTGAACAAAAACAAAAACAACACAGAACAGATACTGGACTTGGAGTCAGGTACACCACCATTTGAATCCTGCCTCTGACAATTACTGGCTAGATGACTTTGAGCCTGTTACTTGACTTTTCTGAGCCCCCACTTTTCCATTGCTAAAGCAGGGAACTGACTCCTGCCTTGCAGGATTGCCATGAACATGAACATGCCCTTTTACCGAGACCCTGAGCACACGTGTAATTTATCAGTAGTGGCAGCCCAGAACATCGGTGGCACTGTTGTGGACAGGATGTTCGATTTGCCTAGCAATTTCTCTCTGGTGTGATCGCTTTTCTCGGCCCAAGTCCCCTGCTTATTCTTGGGCAGTTCCTTCTGACACTGTGGTGACCTTCCGTGCAAGCTATTGAGAGGCTGGTGTTAGAATTTCACTCAAGTTTTCCAAAGGTATTTGCATTTTGAGGCCAATTTTCCTTTGCCATGTTTCCCCTCCCCCCGCCCCTTATGTTCGGCCTTGGGGAGGTTTCCATCTTTCTGAAATTAATCTCTGTCTGAAAGAGTTTCTTACCACCAAGAAAGATCTAGGCCTGCCCCCACCCCCAACCCCTGCATACACACATTTGCAAAGGAGGGCAGGATAGAGGAGGAAGAGGTAGAGAAAAGTTGGAGTGAAGTTAGGAAAAGAAATGATGTGAAAGTAGCAAATAGAGAAGGTGCAGGAAACTAGAGGGCAAAGGAAGAGGGCCTTGAACCTGGAGGGTCTCTCCCTGGGTAACCGTGGGAGCCAGCAGTCCCTGAGAACAGGCTCTCTCCCAGCGCCTCCTGTCCCCACCAGAGCAGCCTGCCTCCATGGAGCAGTGCGGGGGCTGCCTGCCTGTAGCTTCTAAATTCAGCTCCTTGTATGCCCTCAGAATCTTCTAGCTCTCTCTCTCTCTTTTTTCCCCAACTGTAGCACAGGGCATGCCGGATCTTAGTTCCCCGACCAGGGATTGAACCCATGTCCCCTGCAGCAGAAGCGCAGAGTCTTAACCATTGGCCCACCAGGGAAGCCCCTAGCTCTCCTTTCCACAGGCCTTCCTGCTGCCTCTGAGAGGCCTGTGGGTTCTCCTGGTAACCACTCTCTCACTAAGCCCCAATTCCCGCACTGCTTATCACCACCCAGTGTGGGGTCGGGTTCCTGGGTGTGCAGCTTGGGTGGTTGTAACAGGTCCTATGCTCAGAAAGAGCATTAAATCTGCTTTGATTTAATGCTTTTCTTCTGTCTCCATCTTGAAACTTCTAATAATTTAATCTTTGAAATGGGTAAGTGTTTTGTAAGTGAAGTCCAATGACTTGATGGAGCATACATGAGACAAGACCCCAGGTGGGCAAGCAACAGGAACACAAGGCAATAGGCTTAGTGGCCCTACAAGTATGTGCACGCCTGGCAAAGTCTACGAGACCACCGCCTGGACC
>SJYQ01014772.1:0-19722 GCA_006410935.1 Redunca redunca
GGAGGCAGTGACCAAAAGCAGCCCCAGGAAAAAGAAACACAAGAAGACAACGTGGCTGTCTGAGGAGGCCTCACAAATTGCTGAGGAAGAGAAGCGGAAGGGAAGGTATCCCAACTGAATGGAGCATCCCAGAGAACAGCAAGGAGAGAAAAGAAGGCCTTCGTAAGTGAACAATGCAAAGAAATAAAGGAAGACAATAAATGGGAAAAACCAGAGATCTCTTCAAGAAAATCAGAGATACCAAGGAAACATTTTATGCAAAGATGGGCTCAATAAAGGTCAGAAACAGCAAGGAACTAACAGAAGCAGAAGAGATTAAGAAGAGGTGACAGGAATACATGGAAGGACTAGACAAAAAAAGGTCTTAATGACCCAGATAACCATGATGGTGTGGTCACTCACCTAGAGCCAGACATCCTGGAGTATGAGGTCAAGTGGGCCTTAGGAAGCATCACTATGAACAAAGCAAGTGGAGGTGATGGAATTCTAGGTGAGTTATTTCAAATCCTGAAAGATAATGCTGCGAAAGTGTTGCAGTCAATATGCCAGCAAATTTGGAAAATTCAGCAGTGGCCACAGGACTGGAAAAGTCAGTTTTCATTCCAATCCCCAGGAAAGGCAATGCCAAAGAATGTTCAAACCGTTGTGCTCATTTCATTCACATGTTAGCAAGATTAGCTGAAAATCCTCAAGCTAGACTTCAGCAGCAAGTGAACTGCGAACTTGTAGGTGTACAAACTGGGTTTTAAAAAGACAGAGGAACCAGAGCCAATATCTGTTGGATCATCAAAAAAGCATGGGAATTTCAGGAAAAAAATCTACTTCTGCCTCATTGACTACGCTAAAGTCTTTATCTGTGTGGAAAATTCTTAAAGAGATGGGAACACCAGCCACCTTAGCTGTCTCCTAAGAAACCTGTATGCAGGACAAGAAGCAAAAGTTAGAACCGGATATGGGACAACAGACCAGTTCAAAATTGGGAAAGGAGTACGTCAAGGCTGTATACTGTCACCCTGCTTATTTAACTTCTATGCAGAGTACATCATGCGAAATGCTGGGCTGGATGAATCACAAGATGAATCACCAGGATAAATATCAACAACCTCAGATATGCAGATGATACCACTGTAATGGCAGAAAGTGAGGAGGAACTAAAGCGCCTCCTCATGAGGGTGATGGAGGAGAGTGAAAAGACTGGCTTAAAACTCAACATTCAGGACTTCCGAGGGGCCCGGAGGTTAAGAATCTGCCTTGTAATACAGGGGACACTGGTTTGATCCCTGGTTGGGGACCTAAGATCCCACATGCCTTGTAGCAACTAGAGAGTCCATGCATCTCAATGAAAGATTTCACGTAATGCAATGAAGATACCAAGTGCCACAACTAAGACTTGACAGAGACAAATAAATACATACTTCTTTTTTTAAACTCAGCACTCAAGAAACTAAGATCATGCCATCCAGTCCCACCACTTATGGCAAGGAGATAGGGGAAATGTGGAAGCAGTGACAGATTTAATTTTGGGGGGCTCCAAAATCACCGTATACAGTGTCTGCAGCCATGAAAGTAAAGGACGCTTGCTCCTTGGAAGGAAAGTTATGACAAACTTACTGAATTAAGAAGCAAAGACATCAGTTTGCTGACAAAGATCCATAGAGTCAAAGTTATGGTTTTTTCCCAGTGTTCATGTATGGATGTGAGAGTTGGACCATAAAGAAAGCTGAGCACAGAAGAATTGATGCTTTTGAACTGTGGTGTTGGAGAAGACTCTTGAGAGTCCCTTGGACTTCAAGGAGATCCAACCAGTCAATTCTAAAGGAAATCAATCCTGAATATTCATTGAAAGGACTGATGCTGAAGGTGAAATTCCAATACTTTGGCCAACTGATGCAAAGAGCTGACTCATTGGAAAAGACCCTTATGCTGGGAAAGATTGAAGGCGAGAGGAGAAGGGGGTGACAGAGGATGAGATGGTTGAATGGCGTCACCGATTCAATGGACAAGAGTTTGAGTGAACTCTGGGAGATAGTGAAGGACGGGGAATCCTGGTGTGCTGCCGCTCATGGAGTCACAAAGTTGCACACAGCTGAGCGAGTGAACAGCAGCTAACATGGGGCATTTCACGCCATGCCAGTGTTAATCTCAAAGCATTCCTTTTAGGACAGTGGTTCTCAAAAAAGATAACGGGGACCGCAGGAAAGAGGAAAGCGTATCTAACTTTTGGAGGCTTTTGAGGACTGAAAGAGTCCCACACAGACTTCCCTGGTGGTCCAGTGGCTAGGGCTCTGCACTCAACCCAGGGGCCTGCGTTGGATCCTGGTCAAGGAACGAGATCCCACGTGCTGCTGCTGAGAGCTGGAACAATCAAATAAATAAAGCAAGTTTTTAATTCTCTAAAAAAAAAAAAAAGGAAAGAGTCCTACAGGTGCTTCTGACATGTACCTCCCCTCTATATACCATATGAGACTCACTGATTTAAGCAAAGCTCAAGAAAAGAGAAGTGAGAAGCAGGACGATCTCATCTGTTTTCACCAGCACCAGGAATGTATATTGTTTCCAAGAGGCATCAGCTCTGCCCCAGGAATGAAGCAATGTTTTGTTTCTGATGCAATTCTCCAGCCAGTAAACACAGGATTGGGGAAGTTATGAAATGGCCTTTCCTAAAGACTTCCAAAACAACTGAGATAAGGAACTCATACGGAGAATATGTAGAGAACTCTTACAACCCAGTAGCAAAAAGACAAATCGGAAAAGGGTCTGAAGAGACATTGCTCCAAAGAAAATATACAGAAGGTCAATATGCAAATGGAAGGTGACCATCATCATTACCCATCAAGGAAATGCAAAGCAAAACTACAATCATACACCGCTTCACACCCGTGAGGACAGCTGGCATCCAAGAAAGATGTTGGTGAGGAGGAACCTTCCTGCAGGGCTGATGGGCAGGTAAAATGGTGCAACCGGTTGGAAAGCAGCCTGGCACTTCCCCTAAAGGTTAAACATCGAGTTACCATGTAACCAGGCATTCCACTCCTGGGTATGTACCCAACAGAAATGAAAATATATGTCCACACAGAAATATGTGCACAAATGAAACTGAAGCTCAGGTTGAGTCCTGAACACACAGTCTTTTAACTGAGGTCACACACACCCCTGGTCTCAGGACTTAATGAAGCTCGGGTTCCTGATGTCTCATCGCAGAAAGGATTCAGCGAGAAACAAACTGCTAAGTTAGAAGTGGATTTATTTAAAGAAAAACACGCTCCACAAAGCCTGGACCATCTCAGAAGGTGAGAGAGGCACCAGTGGGTGAGGCTGTCTGTTTTGTAGGAGAGGGTAATTTCATAGACTAATGAGTGGGAAAAGTATTCCAGCTATCTGGGGGAAAGGGTAGGGGTTTCCAGAAATTGGGCTACTGCGCACTTTTTGGCCTTTATTGTCAGACTGGCGACTGTCGTGGCAGCTGCGGGTGTGTCATTTTGCTTGCCGGTGTGTTACAGTGAGCATATACTGAGGCTCGAGGTCTAGTGGAAGTCAGTTCGTCCACCATCGTGGACCTGTTTGGTTCTAATCAGTTCGTGTTGTGGCCTCGGGCTGTGTCACCCTTTCAGAGGTTGTGCCCTGGGCCCTTGCCCTCCTGTTTCACAAATATGTCTAAAACCACTGTTCAGAACAACCGAAGAGTGAAAACAACCCAAGCTTATCAAAGAGAACGGAGTCTAGTCCTACAAGGAATATTACTCAGCAATAAAAAAGGAGAGGTTACTGCCACAACCTGGATGACCCTTAAGAAGCAGACACAAAAGAACATGTATGATTCCATTTATATGAAATGCCTACAAGAGACACATCTATAGAGGCAGAAAGCAGGCTCATGGTTGCCTGGGGCTCGGGGGTCGGGGGAGGGCAGACAATTATGCCCAGGGGGTGCAGTGTGTCTTTATGAGGTGACACAAATGTTCTAAAACTGATGGAGTGTGCACCACTCTGTGAATAGCCTAAATGCCATTAATTGTACACTTTAAATGGGTGATTTGTATATGTAAATTATATCTCAATAAAGCTGTTAGAAATAATAATATCAGTCAGACTTCCTGGTACACCTGCTTGAAGCAAGCACAACTTCTAAGCACCTGCATTCAGTCTAGGTCACAAAAAAAAAAAATCAGGGCCTCCTGGAAGGCAGGACAGTTGCATTGCAGTGCGACCTTGTAGACCCAGAGGGCTCCTCGGTGGCTGCAGCCCAGCAGGGCCTGGCTCACTGGGGCTGGAGGACACACTGCAGTGTTCTGCCCACCACACCGCAAAGAGAGCAACCCGGCTCTACTGAGCTTGGACATGGCTGTGGCCTGGGCAGGTCAGGAAGCCCTGCAAGGTCACCCATGGGCTCCAGACCTACAGGCACCGGCTCTGACGACAGAATTACAGAGTGAAAGGAGCGTGGGCATCCGCACTTGGCACCACACCGCTTCCCTTTAGTAGTGCTGCAACCTTAGGGCTTTTCTTCGTCTGAAAAGATTCACTAATAATCCCTATCATATACACTCCCCTCCTCCCCGCTCCATTTCTTTTTGCTTGGCTGGGTTGGCGTTTATGGAAGTCTTACTCTGCACAAGCCGATGCTGTCCACGCACTATTACCTCGTTTAGTCTTCCCTGCAGTCCTGGACAAAGCCAGGGCTATTTATTACTATGCCCTTTTTACAAAATTGGGGACTGGAGGCTCAGAGAGGTCAGACAGCTTCTCGGTTGTCATACAGCCAATAGAAGGGAGAGCCATTGTGCCACCTCTGCCTGTCTTTTTAAGTGCCAGCCTACGCTCCATCCCCCAGCAAGGATGACATTCACAGAGTAGGTAAGGAGTGTGACCCAGAGCTGCACTCTCAGAAAAGGGTTCCAAGAGCCGGGATACCAGAGTCCCATTCCTGGAGCAGGGTCTCCACCCAGTGGCCACCGAAAGGACCCCTAGAGGTGGTGGGGTGGGGATGATGGTGCTCAAGAGACACAGGTCTCTCCCTGTACACAGGTCTCTTGAGCACTCCCTGGAGACGGAAATGGGAACCCACTCCAGTACCCTTGCCTGGAGAATCCCATGGACAGAGGAGCCTGGCAGGCTACTGTCCATGGAGTCAAAGAGTCAAACACGACTGAGTGACGAACACCCTCCTCTCGTGAGCATTCTGTGCCTGGAGCTGTGTTCTGTGTTCTCTGTACACCTCAGAGATGGTCTGTACTCCCCCAGTATTCCACACATACCCCTCTTCAGGAGTTTCTGATAGGGAGGAATCACATCCTTACGAGGAGAAGCCTTTGGCTTCTGGGGTGGGGAAAGCAGAGGATCCGTGGACAACTGGCCTAAAACCAGTAAGACTAGGTCTGAAGGGCGGGCCACAAGATGAGACCACAGCAGGGCTCTGAAGCAGCTGGTAGGCTCCGGAAAGCAGATTTTCTTGCCATTTCCCACCCAGGGAGAAGGCTAAACTCTGCCTTCCCAAATCCAGCCACTTCTCACCCCATATTCCAGTTATTATCAGGGTAACCAGCAACTCCCAAACCTGGCAACTTAAAACAGCCATTTAATTATGCATTCTGTGAGTCAGGGATCTAGGAAACAGGTCAATCAGGGCAGTGACTTGTCTTTGTTCCATGACGACCAGGAGCTCAATGGGGCAGAAAAGGCAGAGGATGACGGGCACCTGGGGGCTGCAACCCTCGGGGACCCGCTGACCCACCTGCCGGATGCCAGGCTGCACAGACTCCGAGCCGAACAGAGCACCCACGTGGTCTCCCCTGCGGCTTGCTTCCTCGCGACACGGAGGCCTCGGGTGGTGAGACTTCCCTGCGGAGCCAGCTCACCAACCAGCAGCGCGCCAGCAAACCGGGCAGAAGCCGCCCCGTCTCTTGCGCCTCACCCAGGAAACCCAGCGCTGCTCTCCACACTCTTGGTCAAAGCGGTCACAAGTCACCCAGACTCAAGGGCAGGGACACGTTGCAAGGAGAAATGCCAAGGAATTTGGGGGCCAAGTTCAGGGGCATACAAGGAAGAGACTGAGGAGGCTTTGCCCTGCTTCCTGCAGAATCCAGTGGGAGAATCTCTCAGATGTAATAGCAAGTGTCGAAAGAAGCCAGAGGTGAAAGTGTACGTCCCCTGTGATTCCCTCTATGCGATGTGCGTGCACGCTCAGGGGTCAGTCGTGGCTGACTCTTTGGAATTCCATGTCGACTAGGCTCCTCTGCCCAAGGAATTTTCAGGCAAGAACGCTGGAGTGGGTCGTCATGCCCTTTTCCAGGGGATCTCCCTGACCCAGAGCTCAAACCTGCATCTCCTGCACTGGCAGGCAAATTCTTTACCACTGAGCCACCCAGAACGCCCACCGATGGGCCTTCAAGGAGGAAACCAATCTCCAGCCAGGATAGTGGTGACCTGCGGGTGGGGTGCAAAGGCTACCAGGGAGGGTGTCTTCTGGGCTCTGTACGTTCTGTATCTTCATCTGAGAAGGCAACGGCTCCCCACTGCAGTACTCTTGCCTGGAAAATCCCATGGACGGAGGAGACTGGTGGGCTGCCGTCCATGGGGTCGCTAAGAGTCGGACACGACTGAGCGACTTCACTTTCACTTTTCAGTTTCATGCATCGGAGAAGAAATGGCAACCCTCTCCAGTGTTCTTGCCTGGAGAATCCCAGGGATGGGGGAGCCTGGTGGGCTGCAGTATATGGGGTCACACAGAGTCGGACATGACTGAAGTGACTTAGCAGCAGCAGCAGCAGCGGGTGGGGTGCAAAGGCTACCAAGGGAGGGTGTCTTCTGGGCTCTGTTCGTTCTATATCTTCATCTGAGCGGTGGTTACACAAACTTATTCGTACTCATTCATCAAGACTTTGTGCTTAAAATTCATAATTGGACACACTAGGTCAACAAACTTTTTTTTTTTCCTTTAATCACCCAGCGGAGGTATTCACCTCACCCTCCATCTCTGGCCAGCCAGCTTCCGGTGCCTCCCCAGTCCTGGGTGGGTGGTGGCGCAGAAAGGCTCTCAGTAGAGGCGAGTACCTGCTGCACGCCCTCAACCGACCCTTCTGCCCACATTTCTTCTCGTTTGGGAATCCTAAAGCTAGTGGCGGAAGGGCCGGGCCCTCTTGTTAAGGAGGAGGAAGCGGGCAACGGTGGTGGAGGGATCTGAACGTGGGACCTCACACCTCCTGGACGGCGGGGGGGGGGGGGGGGNNGGGGGGGGGGGGGGGGGGGGGGGGGTGCCTAGCTTCCTGTGGTTGGAGAGCAGGCCTGAGCGCTCATTGTCCACCGGGCTCTGCTTGGAGAGGCCTTCGTCCAACCCTGCCCATCCAGATGGGACTTCCTGGACAGCAGGAAGGTTTCCTACAAGACAGGCATCTGGGCCTCCCACAGCGGGCGGGGCGGGGCTCCCGCACGCCCAGGACCGGGGTGGGGGTGGGGGGCTGACCCCTCCTTGGGGCGGGGCCCCGATGACCAGTCCTGCGGGGAGCGGTAGGCCTGTGAGATCGCACCCCGCCCAGAGTTTCCAGGGCGCTGGGAACAGGAACAGATGAGCTACTTTATAGGACCAGGTGCCGGCACCGCCAAGTCCTGTAAGGCAGAGCTTAACGCTGACGGCCAAGGCCTCTGCTGACCCGGGTCTGCCCACGCCCACCCCCAGCGGTCCTCGCGTTAGGCAGCTCCTGTTCCCACAGCCTGAACTGTGCCCTCCGCCCCGAAGTCACGTGTAGAAACACCGGGGACTGAGACCGTGTTTGCAGACACCATCCTTAGAGAGGGCGTCTGTGAAAACGAGGGCGTGTGGGCGGGGCCCCAAGCCAATGCATTAGCGTCCTAACTTCCCTGGCGGTCCGGTGGCCGACTCCGCGCTCCCCACGCAGGAGGCCCAGGTTCGGTCCCCGGTCAGGGAACTAGATCCCGAATGCCGCAAGACTTGGTGCCGCCAAATAAATAAATACATATTTATAAAAAGAAGATTTTAGGACAGAGACACATGCAGAAGGAAGGCCATGCGGAAGACACAGGAGATGGCCGCTATCTCCGAGCCGTGGACAGAGGCCTGCCGCTTAAGCTGCCTGGCCCTGGTGTTTTGTTACAGCAGCCGGGGCAGACTAAGCTCCCTTCGTCAGCCTCACACGTTTTCACCCTGACTTCGCTCAGGCTGACCACCCCTGATCCACCCACCTGGGGTGCTGTTCCTTTGCTCTTCCTCCCCCGACCTGCCCCCCCAAGCTCCACCTTTCACGCTTTGCTGAGGGGTTACGGACGTCTCCCTTCGCGCTCCCGCGGTCAGCACAGCACTCTGCCCTGCTTTGCACTGGAGGCCGTCACCACTGCTGTCTCTCTGGCACCAGATTTCAGTTTACCTCCTGTAGTCCTCTCTCTCGACTCTGAGTTGCGGGCTATTCCTGACTCATTTCCACATCCCCAGCACGAGTAACAGACGGCCCGATAAACGTCTGTCGGATTGCACTGCATGGAGATGTCTGTGGGGTGCCTCAGCATAGCCCTGGCCGGGTCCCGGGCCCTCGGAGCTCATGCCTTCCCGTTCTGCACCTCTGCCCTGCCCCCTGCCCACACACTCACGGAAGACTTTAAAGTCAGAGGAACTACGGTGCCTGAGGGGCTTCCCGGGAGACACTGGTGGTAAAGAACCAGCTGCCAGTGCAGGAGACGCAAAAGACGTGGGTTCGATCCCTGGGTCAGGAAGATTCCCTGGAGGACGGCGTGACATCCCACTCCAGTATCCCTGCCTGGAGAAAGCTGTGGACAGAGGAGCCTGGCCCGCTACAGCCCATGGGGTCGCACAGAGTCAGACACAAGTGAGGTGACTAGCATGCACACACGATCATACAGAGTGCACATTCTAACCAAGAGCCCCAGGGAGGACAGTGCTCGACTCAAAGACAGGGGCTGCTAATGACGACAATCCTGGCTGCCAGCGGCTGGAAACCAGCACTTGGGAGCGGAGGCTGCTTTCTCATCTTCCTAGAACCCCAGAGCTCGAGTCAATGACTCTTCCCCTGCTGGGTGCAATCATTCCCAAACCGGCTGTGAACCTGAGGAAGCGTGTGTGTCTGTGTGTCTGGAGAGAGACAAGAAGGGGTGGTTATGTGTGTATCTTGAAGTTATGAAGACCCCAGACTCACCCGTGTGGCGAAGCAAGGCTAAAAACTTCTGGAACCCCAGAGAGAGCACTGCATTTGAAGTTCGGGCACACCCAGGGTCTGAAGTCTCGCTCCTGCCCTGCCAGGAGATGAAAGGAGCCGACACTGGGATGAGAGGGCCCCTTAGAGTGCCTGGCCTTTGGTGGGTGCATCTCCAGTCTTCCCCTTCTGACCTCTCTTGCCCTGGTGCCGAGCCCGGAGCACAGAAGGCATCCTGTTCGGAGCCAGGCCGGCAGGGGTTAACAGGAGAAAGGCAGGTTGCTTCTCGAAAACAAAGGGCCCGGTCAATAGACACGCTGCAGCAGCAGTTCATCAGTGAGGGCAAAGTCTCCGTGGGGAGCTGCCAGTCGGCTTCTCTGAAACCTCTAGAACAGCGATCGGGAAAGCCAGGTCGAGGCTCCCAGGGCCCTGTGGTGCGCCTGGGCTGGGGTCGATACCCGAGGAACACAGGGCTCCTCCTCTCTCTCCACCCCCACGACCCCTTGGGGACAGACTCCAATCACATCTCTGGAAGAGCAGGATCTCCCCGGCATCCACCAGCTCCTTCTTAAGCTGGGGTCCTTGTTAGGAACTCAGCCATCTGTGAACTTGGAGTGAGGGGGGAAAATATTCACTAAGCATTTAGTAATGCCAACCGAAGCACAGCGTTTCTTTCTACAGTGAACACCGACGTCAAACCACATAGGAACAGGAGGACCCAGGACTCTCTCTAGGACATAGCAATTATCAAAAGAATGAAAACTAGATTTGTGCCATGGTAATATACGTGTTTATTTGTTAATGCATTAAACAAGATCTGGAGGTGGGTCCAGGAACTACTGCAATTTTGAGCTTGTGTATGAACAGTGGTTTGAGGATTCTGCCATGACTGTAACGAGCCAGGAAGACACTTCACACCGGAGAAGGCTTCCCCGGTGGCTCAGGGGGTAAAGAATCGGCCTGCAACGCAGGAGACATGGGTTCAGTCCCTGGGTCAGGAAGATCCCCTGGAGAAGGGGAAGACTACCCACTCCAGTTTCCTTGGGCTTCCCGGGTGGCTCTGACAGTAAAGAATCCGCCTGCAACGCAGGAGACGTGGGTTCAGTCCCTGGGTCAGGAAGATCCCCTGGAGAAGGGCATGGCAACCCACTCCAGTCTTCTTGCCTGGAGAATCCCAGGGACAGGGGAGCCTGGCGGGCTACAGTCCCTGGGGTCACAGAGTGGGACACTGTTGAGCAACTCACTTTCACTTTCACACTCTAGCAATCTGATAAACACTGCCTCAGCTGGATGATCGGGTGAATACAGGGTGATAACTCATGGATACCAGGCACCTTCTTGTTTTTAATTTTCATTATTTATTTTTTACTGTGCTGGGTAGCGTGTATCTTTGATATGATATCATAGGCATGGTGCTTTACTTCTCTTTGCTTTTTTAATGTTTATTTATTTGGCTGCACCAGGCCTTGGTTGCAGCATGTGGGGGTCTAGTTCTCTGACCAGGGATAGAATTTGGGCCCCCTGCGTTGGGAGCTCATTGGACCAGCAGGGACGTCCCCTGGCACTTTACCTCTACCTCCTAAAAACCTGTAACTGCTGTCTAATCAGGAGAAAAACATCACACTAACTCGAGTTTAAAGGACATCCTACAAGCACTCCTCAAAACTGCCAGGTCATCCAAAATCAGGCAACTCTCAGAAACAGTCACAGCCAAACAAAGCCTCAAGAAACATGACAACAGCAACGTGGGGTCCTGAGTCCCTGGAACAGAAAAGGAGTCTCGGGCAAAGACTAAGGTTCATTGGTTGCAATCCAAGTACCACGCTAATACCAGATGTTAACAGTAAGGAAAACTGGGTGTGGCTTGAGAGGAACTCTGTACTCCTTGCGCAATTTTAATCTACTCTAAAATAAAAATGGGTCTTTTTAAAAAATGGTATAGCTTGGTGGTAAAGGGACCGGCAATTTCTTAATTGTATTCATACTTCTCTGTATTTTCTAAGTGGTCTACCGTGAATCTGTTTTGCTTTTCTCATCAGAAAAATCTAAAAACTTAAGTCTTTAAAAAGAAAAGAAATGAATGAATGGGTGAATATATGGCCCTTCGGAGTGCCATATAAATGAAAGTAAAATTAGAGTCAGTCTTTGGGCAATGATTAAAACCCACTTAATCATTCTGCACACAGGAGGCTGCAGCCGCGAGGACCCGGCCCTCTCCCCGGGGCGGAGTGCTGCACCTTTCCTGTATGGAAAGAGCCCCCTCTGGCAGGGGGAGGAGCGGGGAGGCAGGGCAGCTGCTCAGGGGCCAAAGGCTTGTCACGGATGACCCCACCCGTCTGGCTCAGGGAGGCCCCAGAGGCACACCAGCCCTTGGGAAAAACCCTGTCCCCCACCAGCTTTCAGGCCCGGGGCCAGCCTGCTCCAGGCATCTGAATCAAGATAGACCCAAAAGAGCGCCGCTGTTGCCCTTGCCCAAATAAACAAAAGGAAGAAGACAAAAGCAGCCAGGACCACGTTCTCCGTCTCAGGGATGTTCATTTGCCGACACTTAGACCTCGAACAGCTCTGTAGAGCAGATATTCTATTTTACAAAGCTGAGGCTTGGAGTTACTTTAAATACATTTAATTTGAAAGTGAAAGTGAAGTCACTCTTTGTAAACCCATGGACTGTAGCCCACCAGGCTCCTCCATCCATGGAATTTTCCAGGCAAGAATACTGGAGTGGGTTGCCATTTCCTTCTCCAGGGGATCTTCCTGACCCAGGGATCGAACCCGGGTCTCCCGCATTGCAGGCAGACGCTTTACCGTCTGAGCTACAAATAGTAAAACTGAGGCTCAGGAAGGGTCCCTGAGGGTCAAAGGAAGATAAAGTCTGACCTGCTTCACTTGAGTGGGACTGCCCATCTCTAAGCGTCTCGGGGATGGGCTGGGTCCACGGCAGATGGCTGGACCACTCTTGGGGGTGGTGGGCAGGATGCAGGTGGAAGGACAGCAGGCATCACCAGTGCATACATGTCCCACAACGCCCACCACCACCACCCAGGAACCAAGGGCACCACGGGCAGCCATCAACTTGTTCTCATACTCAGCCCAACATGAATCCCAACCTCGGGCTGCAGGGAACGTGGGGCAGTCCCCTACATGCCACCGTGTTCAGTTCCCAAAGGCTTCTTCCTCCACCCTCTAGGATCCAGTTCGCACGTGGCCCAGGCTCTCAGTGAGGGCCGCGGAAGCAAGGAATCGGGGGAGAGAGCACTGAGACATTTCTAATCATAACGAGACTGGGACCCGATTCTCTGGGCGTTATCAACAAAAATCCCAGGACGGAACAGCTCCACTTTTGAACGTGTAGGAAAGGGTTAGATTCCTTTAGAAACACATTAACTTGTTGCCTTTAAAGGGGAGCCCTCGGGATTTTCCCCGGCAGGCGAGTGGCTAAGACCCAGCGCTCCCAGCGCGGGGCCCTGGGTCTGACCCCTGGTAGAGGAACCAGAGCTTGCCTGCCGCAAGTAAAGGCCTCGAGTGCTCCAAGGAAGATCTAAGAGCCCGCGTGCCCGATGGTGGTGGTGGTTTAGTCTCTCAGTCGTGTCTGGCCCTTGCAACATGATGGACTGTAGCCTGCCAGGCTCCTCCGTCCATGGGATGCTCCAGGCAAGAGTCCTGGAGCGGGGTGCCATTCCCTCCTCCAGGGGACCTTCCCGACCCGGGGATCGAATCAGCGTCTCTTAGGCTCCTGCACTGGCAGGCAGGCTCTTCACTGACTGAGCTACGAGGGAAACCCCGCGTGCCTGGAGCAGCCAGATAAAGAAACACTAATATTTTAAGATGTCAGAGGACTACGATTAAAAAAAAAAAAAGTGATGCCCTCAAGTCTGTCTCTTTATTCTAATGACTCTTCTAAAGCTCATTCAACTCTTCAGAAATTGCCTTCAGGGTCACCTTTAACCAAAATTGATCAGCCTGCATGACTGCCCATGGAATTCCCCCATCCAGGCATCCAAGTGACTCAGTTTTCAAAACTCAAAGCCAGGTTCCACAGACCTGCCCCTCCGAGGCCCCTCCCAGGAGCCCCTGCACGGCTGCGCGGTAGGAACAGTTTCCTGACTGTCCTCAGACACCTGCCCTTCCGCTCAGAGCTTGGGTACCGGCTCTCCTCTCCGACTCCCCATGTGGGCCCTGAACAGGCAGTCCTGGGGAGGATGGAGGCTGGGCCGCCCCGCCCCCCAGCCTCGGCTCCGCCTTCTCCGGAAGCAGGACCGGGCGCTGGGACCACCGGCGCCATGCTCCCCACTCATCAGTCCTAAGTGTTTGCCTTGGGCTCCTGCCAGTTCTACTCCTGCGAGGAGGAGGGACGAGCGGTGGGAGACGAGGACAGAGCTCCTGCCAACCCGGCTCCGCCGGCTCCCAAGAGGGCTGGCACGCGGCCGCGCGGCACAGACGCACCCCGGGCACGCGCCGGAGGGCCCCCGTCTCTCCCCTCCGCTTCAGGGGGCTTCCCCAAACGCAGATTCCCGGGCACACCTACTAGATGGCACTCCTGGGATGCGCGTGTCTAGTAAGCACGCTAGGAGGCTAAGGGTCAGGGCTCTAGGACGCCAGGGACGGGAGTCCGGGCTGGCTTGTGTGTTTCTCTAGAGTCCAGAGTGTTGGTCAGACCCCCCGCACTCCCAAAAAATAAAAAAATAGAAACCAAAAGGCTAAGCAGCTCCGGTGGATGGGAGGATTTCTAAGTTCAGCTTTAGCTGCAGTTCAAGTAATTCTGTTTGGCCTCTGTCTTCCCTGTGGCTCAGCTGGTAAAGAATCCGCCTGCAACGCAGGAGACGTGGGTTCAGGCCCTGGGTGGGGAAGACCCCCGGAGGAGGGCATGGAAACCCACTCCAGTTTTCTTGCCTGGAGAATCCCGTGGAGAGAGCAGCCTGGTGGGCTACAGTCTGTGGGGCCGCAAAGAGCCGGACACGACTGAGTGACCACCTCTTGCACTTTCAAGGTGAGTCCACACAAGTCTCTCCTTTCCCCAAAGCACAGGGAGAGACGATCCCAGGCCTGAAACAGGCTGGCCCCTCTCAGATGACAGAGAAGACAGAGGAGTAGGCTGAGGGGCAGCTGGATGCTGACAGTCAGGGGTTAAAGTGGGAAAGACCAGGGCCAGGGAGACATTCTCGAACATAGGGGTTCAAAGGACCCTTCGGGATCACAGGAACCAACAACCTCCTCCCGTGAGGATAGATTTTTACCAATATCTGGTTCTCTCTCTCTCTCCCTACAAATATCTAAACTCCATTTCCCAGTCTCCCTCGCAGTTAGCAGGGGGCATAACTTGAATTTCGGCCAGTGGACCACGGGTCTCCCTAAGTATCAACCCTTGTCTCCACTGGACGGATGCTACAGGGCCTCTGGGGCTCCTGACCATGGCTGAGCCACAACAGGGAAGGAGCCTGGGGTCCGCGTGACTGTGCGGTTCACAGCGCTCCTCCAGGGGGCCTCTCCAACCCAGGGATTACAGCCAGGCCTCCTGCGCTGCAGGTGGATCCTCTACCGCCTGAGCCTCCAGGGAAGACAGAGGCCAAACAGAATCGCCTCAACTAAAGCTGAACCTGGAAATCATCCCATCCACCGGAGCTTCTTAAGCCTTTCGGTTGCTTTTTTTAATTTTTAGGGAGCATGGGGGCTATTAATGTAATTTGACAGTTAACCCACCCCAGATGGGACTATGATTGGAAAAGAAACCTTTGTATGTTAAGCTACGTAGATTTGGGGTTTGTCCGAATCGGGAATCAGCCCAAGGAGTGCTGGGGAAAGACAGGCTGGGCGTCAGCACAGGCTCCAGGCTGGGCCGGGGTGAGAGTGGCACCTCCCAGGTTCGGCCTCCGACGGGGAACACGCCACAACCACACACCACAACCGGGGCAGCACCAATTCCCAAAAAACTTTATTGTTTCAAGTGGCAAAACGTTATCGGTTTCTGTGGGGCCCCTGGCAGGGCGGAGGGAGATATGGGGTGGGGCTGGGCTCCGCCCATTACAAAAATCAAACGCTTTTATAAAAAAGGCTATAAACTGGTATCAAAAGAAAACCCAAGGGGGGCTGCAGAAGGAAGCAGGGAGGCGGGAAGACAGTGAGGGACCAACACCGTGGAAGACCGGCAGGGAGGGGCGGTGCAGGGGAGCTGGGATGCTGATACAAAGTGCATGTCGGGGCCTCCCCCAACGGCCCCAGAGGCGGACGGGCAGGGGCTGTGGCCTGGGGAGGCTCAGCCATCTCCCCACCGGGGACCCCACAGGGACGGGCACTGCCTGAGACTGCCAGATGGGAAGGACCTGCAAAAGAGGGAAGAGAAGTGGTTGGACGGGGACAGGGGGGCAGAGGGGACACTTCAACTCCCTGCCCAGGCGCCCCTCTCCGAGGCCCAGCGTGAAGAAGGCCCTGTTGGGGACCTCCAGCCTAGTGAGTGCCCCCCCAGGGGTGCCAGACCAGAAGGGCGGGCGGACCACACTCAGGCCACCATCCTTGAGCCCCAGGAGGAAGGCGGGGTGGACGCCCCCAAGCCGAGGGACCCAGGACACTGGAGCTTGGCCTTAGCCGTCTGCTTCCAGCCTTGGAGTGTTAGTGGCTCTGTCATGTCTGACTCTTTGCAAGCCTGTGGACTGCAGCCCGCCAGGCTTCTCTGTCCATGGGGTTCTCCAGGCAAGAATACTGGAGTGGGTAGCCATTTCCTTCTCCAGGGGGGTCTTCCCAACCCAGGAATGGAACCCAGGTCTCCCGATTGCAGGCAATTCTTTACCAGCTGAGCCCCCAGGGAAGCCCAAGAATCCTGGAGTGGGTAGCATATCCCTCCTCCAGCCTTGCAGAGGAGGGCCACAAAAGCAGGTCTGGGGCCTCCAGAGGCCCTGGGGCAGGGCCCCCAGCAGCCCTGAACCAGCCCCCAACCCCAGACAGGCCAAGTCCAGCTCCTGCCCGCACCTCAATGACTTCTTAGACCTTCTTCTTCTTCAACTTCAGGGCTTGCAGCCAGTTGGGCGATGATCCTTCTGACCTAGAAGGCGGGGGGCAGAAGTCAGACCAGCACCCTGGCACCAAGCGAAGAGTGCCAACCTGCGGCATGACACCCACTCCAAGCCTCTGTCTCCCTGTAAAGCAGGGTTTTCCTCTTAAGACAGAGATGGGTAGTTCCCGGCACGCAGATCACCTACCCTGAGGACTTGTCTGGCTTGGGTGGGAGCGCGTGGGGCTTGCCCAGCCCAGGGACCTTGCAAGACTTGGAGCGCTGCATCGACTCCTTCTGGCCCGCCTTGCCCTCTGAGGGCTCCCCCTCGTCAGCCGAGCGGTTCCGCGAGCGCAGCTTGGCCTGAGAGGAAGCCAGGGCGCGGACAGACATCAGCGGGGCCAGCGGGGGCAGGGAGGAACAGGCCTTATCCCCAGGGCACAGGGTCGCCAGCCCAGGCCCAAACGCCCTCCACAGCCCTCTTACCCCAGGCAGGGGAAGTCGCTTAGCGATGACCTCCCCCAAGGGCCGGCTGTGCCTGGCACCCCGCAGGCCCTCGGGGAGACACTGCTGACCTGACTCCAGCCCAAGCGGCCTGGACGGAGCCAGCAGGGACAGCCCTGGGGTCTGCGCGCCCTGCACCCTCTGCATGCAACATCTCCCCACACTTCAGTCACCGGAGACCTCCCCAAGTCCCGCACCCCACCTCCTACCTCCCTCTGAGTGACCCGCCCCTACCCTGCACCCCCAAGATGCCTGAACCTCCACGCCCCTGCACCGCGGTCGCCCTGCCAGCCCGTGGGGTTCTGGGACCCAGACCCTCCATGTTCTTCTCTCCATCCCGCCTCGCGCCCACCATGGGGACAGCAGGCGCAGAGAACGGACAGGGTTTCGGAGCTTAGACAGACAGACACACAGACAGAGGACAGGCTGGACGCCAAGGGGCGGCCCGGCCAGAGGGTACCTTCAGGGCCGATGGGCTCAGGCCGGGGAACAGGCTGACTTTCAGGCCCTTGGTCACCCGCGTCCGGCGGCTCTGAGGCTCCTCGACCACCTCCTCGTCTGAGGACGGCGCCTGCGAAGCCCGTGGCTCTGCAAGCGCCCAGGCAGGGGCTCAGCACAGGGCAGCGATCCCCAACCCCCCTGCCCACTGACCACGGGGCAGCGACACAGAGGTCATCAGGACAGCCCGGCCCTACCTGTGGAGTCTTGGAACAGCCTCGCGTCTGAAGCCGCGGCCTCCGACAGGCCCAGCGTGCCCCCGGGCCGGATGGCCGGGGCACGGTGCCCACGCTTGCGCCCCAGGTTGGCACGGCTCCGGTACATGGCGCTGTCGAGGATCTCGGTGTCCTGGGGGGGTCGGGGGTACACGCCACTGCCAACACCTTCGTGGAGCCGCCCTGTCCCAGCTTCCTGCCCCCCAGGCTGAGACCACCCCACCCAGAGGGAGGCCCCGGGGTGAGACCGGAGCTGCAGCACCTATACCTATACCCTCCACCCCCACCCCGACGAGAGCCTGCCCACTGACCTCGATGAAGGAGAAATCCTGGCTGGGGGTGCTGGCCGGCGGGCCCTGGGGGGTCTGCTCGCCCTGCCTGGCCCCCGCAGCATCCTCGGTGCTGTCGACCGCGTCTGTCCAGCTGGCCTCCCCGTCCGGCTGCGGCCTCCAGGAAGGCAGGGGTTCCCGACCGGGCTCCCGCAGATCCGCTCGGTCCGCACCTGCCGCGGCCCCTTCCTCCTCCGACAGGGTCCTGGGCCCCAGGGATGCCGACTCCTGCAGGGCAGCGGCCTCGGGGCTGTGGGCAGCCAGCCTCTCCCCTGGCTGGCCTTGGGAGCCCGTGGGTGGGGAGCGGGCCAGGTAATCACTAGGGCTACGGGGACAGAGCAGAGGCTGAGGTCATGCAAGGCCGCGGAGCCCGCGGCCAGCCCAAAGCCCCTGCCACACACCGCCAACCCCCCCACCCCCCACCCCTCGCAGAGCGCCTTTCTCAGCCTGTTTCCCTGCGGCCCATCCATGCCTCTCCCGGAATGCACGCAGGGAGCGAGCTGGGCCAGCCCAGCTGGGCCAGCCCGGCGTGTTCAAATGCCAGGCTCCCCGCTTCCTGAGACGATGGGGGAGTCCCTTCACCCGCAAGGGGTCTGCTAACTACAAGGTCACCGGGGGCACAGAGTGAGGCTCTGAACACCTCGCACAGAGCCGCGCGCGGGGGACCCCAAAAGCCTTACGGTCTTCTAAGTACAGAGTCTGTGCAAACGCGGAGTGAGACTAAACGCATCGCACAGAGCCGCGCGGGGGGCGTGCCCACCAACAAGATCCTATCGCTGCCAACGCTGTGGATGTCAGCCCTCCCGGGTGCGGTCCGCCTGCCGAGCCCCGCCCCGCCCTCCAGCTCAGCCCTGCACACCTCTAAACACACCGCCCCCGCACGTGTACCCGATGGTGCGCCTGACGAGCTGCTTCTGTAGCAGGCGCCCCTGCGCCCTCAGTCACCCTGGATCCCCCCTTGGGAGCCCCCGGGCCCGCCCCCTGCCCCCCCCAGCACACCCGGGGCGCGAGCTGCCAGCCCCGCCCCAAGTGCAGGTGCTGTCCCCACGGCCCGACGGCCAGCAACTCGAGGACAGCAACTCGAGGACGCAGCCGCCTGCGTCCCCACATGGCCCAGGGCCTGCGACAGCGCTGCCGTCTGCCGGGGGGCGGGGACGCCACCTTGTCCCTGAGCTGGGTCTCCTGCCCGCTGCGCCCTCGAGACACGACCCGTACCATCCAGCACGCACAGCGCTCTCTGCAGCTCACGCTCCGCACCCAGGAGCCTGTGTGTGGCCCAGCTGCCGGCTTGCCCCCAAGACAGACACACCTGCACACACTCACGGCCCGTCTCCTGCGGGGAAGTGGGCACCGTTCACCGTTCACTCCTTCCACACAGCGGTACAAACACCACAGAGCCACATCCAACACAGAGACACGCACACACACTGTACACACACGCACAAGCACCGCAGAGCCACACCCGAGACACAAACACACACACTGGACACACACGCGCACAAGCACCACAGAGCCACACCCGAGACACACACAGGACACACGCGCGCACAAGCATGGCAGAGCCACACCCGAGACACACACACACACACAGGACACACGTGCTCACAAGCACCACAGAGCCACTCGACACACACACTGGACACACACACACAAGCACTGCAGAGCCACACCTAACACACACACACACAACACACACTGGACACACACACGCACAAGCACCACAGAGCCACACCCAACACACACACAGTGTACACACACACACGCACAGCACCACAGGGCCACACCCGAGACACAAACACACACACACTGGACACACACACACGCACAAGCACTGCAGAGCCACACAGAACACACACACTGGACACACACAGAAGCACCGCATAGCCACACCTGACACACACACAGGACACACACACACGCACAAGCACCGCATAGCCACACCTGACACACACACACAGTGTACACAACACACGCACAGCACCACAGAGCCACACCTGAGACTCACACACAAACACTGTACACACACACACACACAC
>SJYQ01014780.1:9110-20885 GCA_006410935.1 Redunca redunca
GTGATAATAGAATGTTTGCCTTTATCTGACATTTCACCAAGCATAATATTCTCAAGGTCCATCCATGCTGTTGCAAATAGTAAAATTTTATTCTTTTTATGGCTGAGTAATACTCTCTTATATGACAAGTCTTCGTGATTCATTTCTCTGTTGATGAGTACAGAGATTGCTTCTATATCTTAGTTATTGTAAATAATGCTGCTGTGAATATTGGAGTGCATGATCTTCAGATTATTGTTTTCATTTTTTTCAGATATATACACAAGATTGAAATTATTGCATATCATAATTCTGTATTACTTTTTGAGAAACATCCATGCTGTTTTCATAAATGGCTGCACCAGTTTACACTCCCATCAATAGCATATGAGGTCCCTTTTTCCATAACCTTGCCAACATTTGTTATTTTTGGTCTTTTTTATGAGATCCATTCTGATAGGTATGAGGTGATATCTCATTGTCATTGTGGTTTTCATTTCTCTGATGATTGGCAACACTGAGCATCTTTTCACATACTATTGGCTATCTGTATGTCTCCTTTGGAAAAATGTTTATTTGGGTCTTCTGCCAAGCTTTTATTTGAGCTGCTTGGATTTTAGATATTGAATTGTATGAGCTATTTTATATTTGGATGTTAATCCCTTATCGTTTGCAAATGTTTTCTCTCAGTTCAGTAAGTTGTCTTAGCATTTAGCGGATGGTTTCCTTGGCTTTGCAAAAGCACTTATATTTAATTAGGTCTCATTTGTTTATTTTTGCTTTTATTTCTTTTGCCTCAGGAGACAGATTCAAAAATATTGCTACAATTTATGTCAAAGCGTGTTCTGCTTACTTTTTTTCTTTTAGGAGCTTTATGGCTTCAGGTCTCACATTTAGTATAATTCATTTTTAGTTTGTTTTTGTGTACCCTTTGAGGAAATATTCTAATTTCATTCTTTGATATGTAGTTGCCCAGTTTTCCCAGAACCACTTATTGGAGAGACTGTCTTTTCTCCATTGCTTATTCTTCTCCTGTTTGTCATAGATTAATTTGACCATAGGTACTTGGGTTGGCTTCTAAACTCTTTATTCTGTATCATTGATCTATGCATCTTTGTTGCATTATTATACTGTTTTGATTACTGTAGCTTTGTAGCATAGGTTGAAGTTAGGAAGTGTGATAATTCTAGCTTTGTTCTTTTTTCTCAAGATTGCTTTGGCAATTAGGAGTCTTTTGTGGTTCCATTAAATCTTAGGTTTATTTGTACTATTTCTATGAAAAATATCATGAATACTTTCATAGGGATGTATTACTTTATAAATTGCTTTGGACATTATGGATATTTTAATAATATTAATTCTTCAAGTCCAAGAACATCGGGTATCTTTTCATTATTTCTATCATTTTCAATTTCCTTCATCAATGTTTTTTTTTTGTTTCCAGAGTGTAAGTTTTTCACCTCTTTGATTCCTAGGTATTTTATTATGTTTTTTGTGCTTTTAAACAAAGTTGTTTCTTTTTTTCTCTTTCTGATAGTTCATTATTGATGTATAGAAAATCAATAGTTTCCATATATTATTCTCTCTTGCAACTTTCCTGAATTTATTTATTAGTTATAATAGTTTTTTTTTTTTTTGAGACTTTAGAATTTTCTAAAATGGCATCATGTCATCTGCAGTTAGTGGCAGTTTTACTTCTTCTCTTCCAATTTGGATGATTTTTATTTTATTTTCTTGTCTGATTGCTGTGACTGATTTCCAATACTTATTTAACTTAAAGTGATGAGAGTGGACATCCTCTTCTTATTCCTAACTTTAGAGGAAAGAATGATCTAGCAGCTCCACTCTTGATTGTAATGGAGAGATTATTGTCAGAATAATTCTAGATTTAAACGTTTGCATTGTTCTCTTATCTATGAAGCTCCATCACTGATGCCATGAATGCAAAATACATACAACTCTTTCATAAATTCTAATTTGATTTTAAATATCATTACTTTAAATATTTTATCCCAAAATATTCTGGTACTAATTTACAGAACAAATAACTTTCAACCAATGCTATTAACCAAACACATTAGGGCTTCCTAGGCGGTCTAATGGTTGAAAATCTGCCTTGTAATGCAGGAGAGTCTGGTTCAATCACTGCTCTGGGAGGATCGCAGATGCTGCAGGGCAACTGAGCCCATGAGCACAACAATTGAGCCCATGTGAAGCAACTATTGAAGCCTGTGCACCTAGAGCCTGTGCTCCACGTTAAGAGAAGCTGCCACAGTGAGAAGCCTGCACACCATAAGTAGACAGTAACTGCCCCTCTCCACACCTAGAGGAAGTCTGTACATAGCAACAAAAACCCAGCATAGCCAAAAATAAATAACATAAAAATAAATATTTTAAAATTGGCATGTTAAATAATAAATGAAGGTTTATTACTCTGCAATAAAAAGATTTTGTTTTCTTAATTTCCAGAGTGATCTCTCTGTTGTCTGAAATGTCACAAAAAGCCATTAATAATATTATACCATATTGGAAACTCTTCTTGCTGCTCTGTGTTATCATACACAAAATGTTGTTGACATTTTTCATTTGACTGGTCACCATCCGGCAGTTGGATAAGAATTCACTTTCTAAAATTTGATAAAAATTAACCTCCTAAAGTGCCATAAAAAGTATGAAAATAAGTGGAAAACAAGAAATCCTATGTGGCTCAGAAAGAAATATCTGATTAACTGAGATTTGGAACTGAGATTTGGCTATCATAGGATCTACAGCTTAATAATTTCTGACAATTTCATTGCTAATGATTTCATGGTTTACAGTGTTATTGTATTGTTAAGGCTACTAAGAAAGAATTACATTTTATTAGTGCATAGATTCAGTTTCCAAGATGTAGATATATATATTTCAAAAGCTTATTATCTTTCAACAGAATCAAGTGCACTTCTTATTCTCTACAAGTTTGGCAATGCTTGCAAGGGGCTCAAAATTTAAAACTGTTGAAAGAAGTCCTTTGTCTCTATACTATTTACAAAGGTCTACATCCTTACTCAATTCACTTCTGTTTAGTCACTCAGTCATGTCTGACTCCTTGCAACCTCATGGCCTGCAGCATGCCAGGCCTCCCTGTCCATCACCAACTCCCAGAGTTTAGTCAAACTCATGTCCATTGAGTCGGAGATGCCATCCAATCATCTCATCCTCTGTAGTCCCCTTCTCCTCCCACCTTCAATCTTTCCCAGCATTAGGGTCTTTTCAAATGAATCAGTTCTTCACATCAGGAGGCCAAAGTACTGGAATTTCAGCTTCAGCATCAGTCTTTCCAATGAATATTCAAGACTGATCTCTAGGATGGACTCGTTGGAACTCCTTGCAGTCCAAGGGACTCTCAAGAGTCTTCTCCAACACCACAGTTCAAAAGCATCAATTCTTCAGCTCTCAGCTTTTTTTATAGTCCAACTCTCACATCCATACATGATTACTGGAAAAAACAAAGCTTTGACTACACAAACCTTTGTTGACAAAGTAATGTCTCTGCTTTTTAATATGCTGTCTAGGTCGGTCATAACTTTTCTTCCAAGGAGCAAGCGTCTTTTAATTTCATGGCTGCAGTCACTATCTGCATTGATTTTGGAATCCCCAAAATAAAGCCTGTCACTGTTCCCACTCTTTCCCCAATCTATTTGCCATGAAGTAAAAGGACCAGAGCCGTGATCTTAGTTTTCTGAATGTTGGTTTTAAGCCAAATTTTTCACTCTCCTCTGGCTCTTTAGTTCTTCTTCATTTTCTGCCATAAGGGTGGTGTCATCTGCATATCTGAGGTTATTGAGATTTCTCCCAACAATCTTGATTCCAGCTTGTGCTTCCTCCAGCCCAGCGTTTCTCATGATATGTACTCTACATATAAGAGAAGTGTCCCTATTTGGAACTAGTCTGCTGTTCCACGTTCAGTTCTAACTGTTTCTTCCTGACTGGCATACAGATTTCTCAAGAGACAGATCAGGTGGTCTGGTATTCCCATCTCTTTAAGAATTTTCTACAGTTTGTTGTGATCCACACAGTCAAAGCCTTTGGCAAAGTCAATAAAGCAGAAGTAAATATTTTTCTGGAACTCTCTTGCTTTTTCAAGATTAAACAGAAGTGAATTGAGTAAGTATGTAGACCTTTGCAAATACTGTAAAGACAAAGGACTTCTTTCAACAGTTTTAAATTTTGAGCCCCTTGCAAGCATTGCCAGCAGATATCGGCAATTTGACCTCTGGTTCTGCTGCCTTTTCTAAGCTTGAACATCTGGAAGGTCACAGTTCATATAGTGTTGAAGCCTGGCTTGGAGAATTTTGAGTATTACTTTGCTAGCGTGTGACATGAGTGCAGTTGTGTGGTGGTTTGAGCATTTTTGGCATTACCTTTCTTTGGGATGGTAATGAATACTGATGTTTTCCAGTCCTGTGGCCACTGCTGCATTTTCCAAATTTGCTGACTTATTGAATGCAGCACTTTCACATCATCCTCTTTTAGGATTTGAAATAGTTTAACTGGAATTTCATCAACTCCACTACCTTTGTTTGTAGTGATGCCTCCCAAGTCCCACTTGACTATGCATTCCAAAATTTTTGGCTCTAGATGAGTGATCACACCATCGTGATTATCTGGGTCATGAAGATCTTTTTTGTATAGTTCTGTGCATTCTTCATACCTTCTGCTTCTATTTCTGTCCTTTATTGTGTCTATCTTTGCATTAAATTTTCCCTTGGTAGCTCTAATTTTCTTGAAGAGATCTCTAGTCTTTTCCAATCTATTGTTTTCCTCTATTTCTTTGCACTGATCAGTGAGGAAGGCTTCTTTGGAACTCTGCATTCAAATGGGTATATGTTTCCTTTTCTCCTTTGCCTTTCACTTCTCTTCTTTTTACAGCTATTTATAAGGTCTCCTCAGAAAATGAGTTTGCCTTTTTGCATTTATTTTTCTTGGGGATGATCTTGATCCCTGTCTCCTGTGCAATGTCATGAACCTCCATCCATAGTTCTTCAGGCACAATGTCTATCAGATCTAATCCCTTGAATCTATTTTTCACTTTCACTGTATAATTGTACATACTCAATCATACATACTCAATAATTCTAATTGAGCTTCAGTTGTTTTATCAATAGTTTTCTTTCTTTGTTTAAGCTAGAGATATGAGAAAAAAATGTTTTACACAGATGTTTTAAATTTGACAATTATTAAAAGAATGCTCTAATTCTATGTCCATTCACAATTCATGCTAGAATCAAGGAGTTTTCCATAAGTGTAAATTGTGGATCTTACTTGTTTAAAGCATATGATATCTTAAAGGTACTGAGAATATATATCTTTATTCTTACTTAAAAGAATGAGTCTGCAGTTTGTAACATAATTTATTGTTACACATGCCAATGTTACATTTGACTGCTGTCAGTTAAGATGGACAAGACAATCTGCAACTGAAATATATGTGAAGATGAAGTCATTATGATTATCTTAATTAACTCACAATCAATCACTTCAATAAAAACTTCTATCTCAGACTGATTCAACTCACGTATTTATGCTAGAAAATATTACATAGTGGAAGATTTATTTTAAATTGGCTCAGTGCCAAGTTCTGTTTCATAATGAAGCTTCCTTTGCTCTCATAATAGTCAGAAAATGTGAAGCAACATGTTGCAGGCAAACAAATGCACTGGTCATAACAAACACCCTCTTCCAACAACACAAGAGAAGACTTTACACATGGACGTCACCAAATGGTCAACACCAAAATCAGATTGATTATATTCTTTGCAGCCAAAGATGGAGAAGCTCTATACAGTCAACAAAAACAAGACCAGGAGCTGACTGTGGCTCAGATTGTGAACTCCTTATTACCAAATTCAGACTCAGATCGAAGAAAGTAGGGAAAACCACTAAACCATTCAGGTATGACCTAAATCAAATGCCTTATGATTATACAGTGGAAGTGAGAAATAGATTTATGGGCCTAGATCTGATAGATAGAGTGCTTGATGAACTATGGAATGAGGTTCATAACATTGTACAGGAGACAGGGATCAAGATCATCCTCATGGAAAAGAAATGCAAAAAAGCAAAATGGCTATCTGGGGAGGCCTTACAAATAGCTGTGAAAAGAAGAGAAGTGAAAAGCAAAAGAGAAAAGGAAAGATATAAGCATCTGAATGCAGGATTCCAAAGAATAGCAAGGAGAGATATGAAAGCCTTCTTCAGTGATCAATGCAAAGAAATAGAGGAAAAGAACAAAATGGGAAAGACTAGAGATCTTTTCAAGAAAATTAGAGATACCAAGGAAAAAATTTCATGCAAAGATGGGCTTGATAAAAGACAGAAATGGTCTGGACCTAACAGAAGCAGAATATATTAAGAAGAGGTGGCAAGAATTCACAAAACTGTACAAAAAGGATCTACAAGAACAAGATAAGCACGATGGTTAGATCACTCATCTAAAGCCAGATACCCTGGAATGTGAAGTCAAGTGGGCCTTAGAAAGCATCACTACAAACAACGCTCTTGGAGGTGATGGCATTCCAGTTGAGCTATTTCAAATCCTCAAAGATGATGCTGTGAAAGTGCTGCACTCAATATGCCAGCAAATTTGGAAAACTCAGCAGTGGCCACAGGACTGGAAAAGGTCAGTTTTCATTCCAATCCCAAAGAAAGGCAATGCCAAAATATGCTCAAACTACTGCACAATTGCACTCATCTCACATGCTAGTAAAGTAATGCTCAAAATTCTCCAAGCCAGGCTTCAGGAATATTTGAACCGTGAACTTCCTGATGTTCAAGCTGGTTGTAGAAAAGGCAGAGGAACCAGAGATCAAATTGCCAACATCCCCTGGATCATGGAAAAAGCAAGAGAATTCCAGAAAAACATCTATTTCTGCTTTATAGACTATACCAAAGTCTTTGACTGTGTGGATCACAATAAACTGTGGAAAATTCTGAAAGAGATGGGAATAACAGACCACCTTTCCTGACTCTTGAGAAACCTGTATGCAAGTCAGGAAGCAACAGTTGGAAGTGGACATGGAACAACAGACTGGTTCCAAACAGGAAAAGGAGTACATCAAGGCTGTATATTATCACCCTGCTTATTTAACTTCTATGCAGAGCACATCATGAGAAACGTTGGGCTGGAAGAAACACAAGCTGGAATCCAGATTGCCGGGAGAAATATCAATAACCTCAGACATGGAGATGACACCACCCTTATGGCAGAAAGTGAAGAGGAGCTAAAAAGCTTCTTGATGAAATTGAAAGAGGAGAGTGAAAAGTTGGCTTAAAGATCAACATTCAGAAAACGAAGATCATGGTATCCAGTCCATTCACTTCAAGGGAAATAGATGGGGAAACAGTGGAAACAGTGTCAGACTTTATTTTAGGGGGCTCCAAAATCACTGCAGATGTTGACTGCAGCCATGAAATTAAAAGACACTTACTCTTTGGAAAAAAAGTTACGATCAACCTAGATAGCATATTCAGAAGCAGAGGCATTACTTTGCCGACTAAGGTCCTCCTAGTCAAGGCTATGGTTTCCAGTGGTCATGTATGGATGTGAGAGTTGGAATGTGAAGAAAGCTGAGCACTGAAGAATTGATGCTTTTTGAGCTGTCGTGTTGGAGAAGACTCTTGAGAGTCCTTTGGACTGCAAGGAGATCCAACAAGTCCATTCTGAAGGAGATCAGCCCAGGGATTTCTTTGGAGGGAATGATACTAAAGCTGAAACTCCAGTACTTTGGCCACCTCATGCGAAGTGTTGACTCATTGGAAAAGACCCTGATGCTGGGAGGGATTGGGGGCAGGAGGAGAAGGGGATGACCAAGGATGAGATAGCTGGATGGCATCACTGACTCAATGGATGTGAGTCTGAGTGAACTCCGGGAGTTGGTGATGGACTGGGAGGTCTGGCATGCTGTGATTCATGGGGTCGCAAATAGTTGGATACGACTGACTGAGCGCTTGAACTGAACTGAACTGTGGTCCTAATGTGATTAGATTGACTAGTTTTCTGTGAGTATGGTTTCAGTGTGTCTCCCCTCTGATGCCCTGTTGCAACACCTACCATCTTACTTGGGTTTCTCTTACCTTGGGCATGGGGTATCTCCTCACAGCTGCTCCAGCAAAGTGCAGCCACTGCTCCTTACCTTGGATGAAGAATGTCTCCTCACCGCCACCCTTCCTGACCTTCAAGGTGGGATAGTTCTCTAGGCCCTCCTGTGCCCATGCATCCACTGCTCCTTGGACGTGGGGTTGCACCTCCCAGCCACCGCCCCTGAACTCAGACGTGGGGTAGCTGCTCTTAGCCATCCCTGTGCCATCACAGCCTGGTACTCTCGGTCACTGCCCCTGACCTCTGCCGTGGGGTAACTCCTCTTGACCACCACCTTTCAGGCATTGCGTCCTCCTGGCTTCTGCCCTTGACCTCAGATGTGGGGTAGCTCCTCTCGGCCGCATTTACTGAGCTGGTCGCAGCCGCCTGTGCTTATACTTACATGGAAAAAAGAAGGAAAACTAATCATTTGAAATCTAGTGTTTTCTATGATTAAGTACATAAAATACTTATTATATACCTATTAAAATGTATTAATTAAAAAGCACTTTANTAAGTACATAAAATACTTATTATATACCTATTAAAATGTATTAATTAAAAAGCACTTTAAAATTACCAAGAGCTATTTTCTTTTTTATTATTACACATATAATTAATGATATTTCATCTTATTCAATAATAATATGACGGCCTTTCCAGGTTGCTTTACAAAACAATATATTTAAGCTATCATTTAGAAATGTTAAAAATTTGATAGCACGTGCAAAATTACTAGAATTTATAATATTCTGTTTGTATTTTGCATTCAGTTCAGTTCAGTCGCTCAGTCGTGTCCGACTCTTTATGACCCCACAAATCGCAACACGCCAGGCCTCCCTGTCCATCACTAACTCCCGGAGTTCACTCAGACTCATGCCCATCGAGTCTGTTGTGCCATCCAGCCATTTCATCCTCTGTCATCCTCTTCTCTTCCTGCCCCCAATGCCTCCTAGCATCAGAGTCTTTTCCAATGAGTCAGCTTTTCGTATGAGGTGCCCAAAGTACTGGAGCTTTAGCATCATTCCTTCCAAAGAAATCCCAGGGCTGATCTCCTTCAGTATGGATTCATTAGATTTCCTTGCAGTCCAAGGGACTCTCAAGAGTCTTCTCCAACACCACAGTTCAAAAGCATCAATTTTTCGGCACTCAGCCTTCTTCACAGTCCAACTCTGACATCCATACATGACTACTGGAAAAACCATAGCCATTAACATTTCAATAAATAAAATTTTATAAGTTTGCTTTTATTCTTGTGTTTTCAGTATGTAAGTTGGATAAATAAAACCCAATGAAACAGCACAGTACAGTTTTTAAAATCCTGGGACCATTCCACTTGCATTGCATTACAACCCATCTTGGGTTGTCCCACAGGCATGGCTTAGTTTCATTGAGTTACAAAAGGCTGTGGTCCTAGTGTGATTAGATTGATCAGTTTTCTGTGAGTGTGGTTTCAGTGTGTCTGCCCTCTGATGCCCTCTTGCAACACCTACCATCTTATTTGGGTTTCTCTTACCTTGGGCATGGGGTATCTCCTCACGGCTGTTCCAGCAAAGTGCAGCTGCTGCTCCTTACCTTGGATGACAGGTATCTCCTCACCATCGCCCTTCCTGACCTTCAACATGGGTTGGCTCCTCTATGCCTCCTGCGCCCACACAGCCTTGACTAACTCAATGAAACTAAGCCATGTCCCCGGGGCAATCCAAGACAGGCGGGTTATGGTTGAGAGATCTGACAGAATGTGGTCTACTGGAGAAGTGAATGGTAAACAACTTCAGTATTCTTGCCTTGAGAACCCCATGAACAGTATGAAAAGGCAAAATGATAAGATACTGAAAGAGGAACTCCCCAGGTCATTAGGTGCCCAACACACTACTGGAGATCAGTGGAGAAATAACTCTAGAAAGAATGAAGGGATGGAGCCAAAGCAAAAACAATACCCAGCTGTGGATGTGACTGGTGATAGATGCAAGGTCTGATGCTGTAAAGAGCAATATTGCATAGGAACCTGGAGTGTCAGGTCCATGAATCAAGGCAAATTGGAAGTGGTCAAACAAGAGATGGCAAGAGTGAATGTCAACATTCTAGGAATCAGAGAACTAAAATGGACTAGAATGGGTGAATTTAACTCAGATGACCATTATGTCTACTACTGTGGGCAGGAATCTCTCAGAAGAAATGGAGTAGCAATCATGGTCAACAGAAGAGCCTGAAATGCAGTACTTGGATGCAGTCTCAAAAACGACAGGATGATCTCTGTCTCCAAGGCAAACCACTCAATATCACAGTAATCCAAGACTATGTCCCAACCAGTAACGCTGAAGAAGCTGAAGTTGAACGGTGCTATAAAGACCTACAAAACCTTTTAGAACTAACACCCAAAAAAGATGTCCTTTTCATTATAGGGGACTGGAATGCAAAAGTAGGAAGTCAAGAAACACCTGGAGTAACAGGAAAATTTAGCCTTGGAATTGTGGAATGAAGCAGGGCAAAGACTAATCAAGTTTTGCCAAGAAAATACACTGCTCATAGCAAACACCCTCTTCCAACAGCACAAAAGAAGATTCTACACATGGACATCACCAGATGGTCAACACCGAAATCAGATTGATTATATTCTTTGCAGCCAAAGATGGAGAAGCTTTATACAGTCAACAAAAACAAGACCAGGAGTTGACTGTGGCTCAGATCATGAACTCCTTATTACCAAATTCAGACTCAAACTGAAGAAAGTAGGGAAAACCAATAGACCATTCAGGTATGACCTAAATCAAATGCCTTATGATTATACAGTCAAAGTAAGAAATAGGTTTAAAGGCCTAGATCTGATAGTAGAGTGCCTGATGAACTATGGAATGAGGTTCACGACATTGTACAGGAGACAGGGATCAAGATCATCCTCATGGAAAAGAAATGCAAAAAAGCAAAATGGCTCTGGGGAGGCCTTACAAATAGCTGTGAAAAGAAGAGGTGAAAAGCAAAGGAGAAAAGGAAAGATATAAGCATCTGAATGCAGAGTTCCAAAGAATAGCAAGAGATAAAAAAGCCTTCTTCAGTGATCAATGCAAAGAAATAGAGGTAAAGAACAAAATGGGAAAGACTAGAGATCTCTTGAGATCAACTCTGGGATTTCTTTGGAAGGAATGATGCTAAAGCTGAAACTCCAGTACTTTGGCCACCTCATGTGAAGAGTTGACTCATTGGAAAAGACTCTGATGCTGGGAGGGACTGGGGGCAGGAGAAGAAGCGGGAAACAGAGGATGAGATGGCTGGATGGCATCAGGGACTCGATGGATGCGAGTCTGAGTGAACTCCGAGATTTGGTAATGGACAGGGAGGCCTGGCATGCTGCGATTCATGGGGTTGCAAAGAGTCGGACACGACTGAGTGACTGAACTGAACTGAAGGGAAAATTTCATCCAAAGATGGGAACAGTTTAGGACAAAAATAGTATAGATTTAACAGAAGCAGAAGATATTAAGAAGAGGTGGCAAGAATACACAGAAGAACTGTACAAAAAAGATCTTCATGACCCGGATAATCACGATGGTGTCATCTAGAGCCAGACATTCTGGAATGTGAAGTCAAGTGGGCCTTAGAAAACATCACTACAAACAACGCTCCTGGAGGTGATGGCATTCCAGTTGAGCTATTTCAAATCCTCAAAGATGATGCTG
>SJYQ01014785.1:5357-17213 GCA_006410935.1 Redunca redunca
CTGGAAGCAAGTTTCATTTAACATACACAAGTCCTTGTGATATAGAAAGTTGACAAAATGAAAGATTAAAAACACAACCATTTCAATAGATGCACAAAAAAACATTTAATAAAGTCCAAAATCCATTCATGATAAAATGCTCAACAAAATAAGCTGGAAGGAATTTCAGTGACATTTTTCATAGAAATAAAAGAGCAATTCTAAAATTCATGTGGTCTCTCAACTTAAGAGATGTTCTCTTGGCTTTCAAGCATGGCAAACTAGCAGTGCTGCCCTAGGGAGTAGCCCTTGGTTAAGGACAGAAGAGATTTAGAGAAAAATCCCCCAGTTTCCTTGACTCTCAGGCTGAGTCTGAAGTGTGCTTAATCCTGATCCAGAGAACACCCAAATGGGTTAAGCCCCGTTTACTGTAGTGTCGGGAGCTATGTTAGGCATTACTGACAAAATGGAGGCATGGCCCCAACCCTCTCTCTTAGTCCTGCAGGCAAGGTCCTGGGATGAAGGAGTTAGCTCTTGTGATTCTGACTTGGAGTTAGTTAAGTCCTGGGGTACTCCAATGTTAAGGAACAACCTACAAAGAAAGCAGAAAAGTGATGACTAATGAGTTGGATAAAAAGCAAGAGTGTGGTGGTCTGGAAACCAAGGAAAGAAATTGTTTTAAGGAGGAATGAGTGATTAACTGTCATATGTTGCCAATAGTTTAAGATGACAAATAAAAAATGGTTTTGAACTTAGCAACATAAAATCATTGATAACTCTGACAAGAACAGTTTTAGTGGAGTGGTGTAAGTGAAATTCCACTTTGAATGGTATATTAGTTTCCTAAGGATGCCATAACAAATTGTTACAACTGGGTGGCTTAAAACAACCAGATAAAGGATAAAGTAAGAAATTTATCCTCTTACTGCTCTGGAAGATAGAAGTATGAAATCCAAGTATTGGCAAAGTTCAATCCTCCTGTTCTGAGGGAGAAACTAGTTACTACCCCTCTCCTAGCTTTTGGTGATTTCTGGCAATCCTTGGTGCTCCTTGGTTTATAGGTACAGCACTCCAATCTCTATCTTTGTCTTCACATGGTGTTCTCCCTGTGTCATCTGTCATCTTATCTATGGTACATCTATCTCTCTGTTTCTTCTCATCTTATTAGGACTCATGTCATATTAGAGTAGGGTACACCCTGATCTCCTCACCTAAAATTGACTGTATATGCCAAAAAAAGAAAACTATTTCCAAATAAGATCACTATCACAGGTACTTCAACATGTCTTTTTTGGGGGTGTATTTCAACTCATAGCAAATGGGTTCATAAAAGTATAGGAAGATGAAAATTTTAAACATGGATTAGCCACAAGTGGGAATAGAGGGGCAAATGGGAACAGAAGAGTGTTTTTGTTGTTGTTATTCTCTAAAGGAAATCAACACTGAATAGTCACTGGAAGGACTGTTGCTGAAGCTGAAGCTCCAATACTTTGGCCACCTGATGCGTAGAGCCAAATTATTAGAAAAGACCCTGATGCTGGGAAAGATTGAAGGCAAAAGGACAAGGGGGTGGCAGAAGATCAGATGGTTAGAAAGCATCACTGACTTAGTGGACATGAATCTGAGCACTCTGGGAGATAGTGAAGGACAAAGGATTCTGGCCCATGGGGTCCCAAGGAGTCAGACACAACTTAGCAACTTAAAAACAAGAACAACAATTCACTTGTGTTTTTACTCTGTGTTTTTAGGATGGTAAAAGTAACATATTTAAATGTTTATAGAAATAATCTGATAAAGTGGAAAAAAAACCAGTGATATAGGAGAGAGGAAGGAGAATTATTAGATCAATGATTTTCAGTAAATGAGGGAGGATGGGATCTCACGAAAGAGTGCAGAGATTGACCTTTGCTCAGAATTCATCCATAGTAATAGCAAGGAAGGCTGGGTGCATGTTTGTGTACTAAGTCGCCTCAGTTGTGTCTGACTCTTTGTGACTCTATGGACTGTAGCCCACCAGGCTTCTCTGTCCATGGGATTCTCCAGGCAAGAATACTGGAGTGGGTTGCTATGCTGTCCTCCAGGGGATGGATCTTCCCGATCAAAAGATCGAACCTGCATCTCTTCCATCTCCTGCATTAGCAGGTGGGTTCTTTACCACTAGCGCCACCTTGGAAACCCCAAGAAACGCTGGGTATATGCCAAATATTGCTGTTGGTGCATTTCATATTGGAAGCTTTTGAAAGATCTCTTCTCATTGCCTAAAATTAATTTTTGTTGTATTAGTTATCTACTGCTCTGTGACAATTCTTTTCAGTTCATGTGGGTTAAGATTTCTCACAAGGCTTACATCAAGTTTTTGGTTAAGGCTTGGCTGGTAAAAGATTACTTAGTAATATTTGGTAGGTTTCCATCTTTTGCAGGTTGTTGAACTGAGGGCCTCAGTTTCTCACAAGCTGTTGATCGGAGTCTGTCTTAAGTTCTTTCGCATTTGGGTATTTGCTTCATCAAAGCATGTAGGCCAAGGAGATGATAATGGCCTACTGGCAGGAAAAAAAGTCAATCTTTTAAAAACTCACTCATGGAAGTGACATCCCATCATCTTTTTCTATTTGTTACAAGCAGCATCAATGGAAGGGAATGACACAAGAGCACAAATACCAGGAGGCAAGAGTCATGGAGTTACTCAGTCATAAAAAGGAATGAAATTGAGTCATTTGTAGCAATGTGGATGAACCTAGAGTCTGTTACACAGAGTGAAGTGAGTCAGAAAGAGAAAAACAAATATCATATATTAATGCATAAATATGGAATCTAGAAAAATGGTTCCAATTAACCTATTTGCAGGGCAGGAATAGAGAGGAAGATGTAGAGAATGGACTAGGGGACACAGAAGGGGAAGGAGTGGATGGGATGAATTGAGAGAGTACCATTAACATATATACACTGTCATGTGTAAAATGTCAGAAAGTGAAGAACTAAATGAAAGTGAAGGAGGAGAGTGAAAAAGCTGGCTTCAGTTCAGTTCAGTTCAGTTCAGTCGCTCAGTCATGTCCGACTCTTTGCCACCCCATGAATTGCAGCACGCCAGGCCTCCCTGTCCATCACCATCTCCCGGAGTTCACTCAGACTCACGTCCATCGAGTCCGTGATGCCATCCAGCCATGTCATCATCGGTCGTCCCCTTCTCCTCCTGCCCCCAATCCCTCCCAGCATCAAAGTCTTTTCCAATGAGTCAGCTCTTCGCATGAGGTGGCCAAAGTACTGGAGCTTCAGCTTTAGCATCATTCCTTCCAAAGAAATCCCAGGGTTGATCTCCTTCAGAATGGACTGGTTGGATCTCCTTGCAGTCCAAGGGACTCTCAAGAGTTTTCTCCAACACCACAGTTCAAACGCATCAATTCTTCAGCGCTCAGCCTTCTTCACAGTCCAACTCTCACATCCATACATGACCACAGGAAAAACCATAGCCTTGACTAGACGGACCTTAGTCGGCAAAGTAATGTGTCTGCTTTTAAATATACTATATAGGTTGGTCATAACTTTCATTCCAAGGAGTAAGCATCTTTTAATTTCATGGCTGCAGTCACCATCTGCAGTGATTTTGGAGCCCAAAAAAATAAAGTCTGACACTGTTTCCACTGTTTCCCCATCTATTTCCCATGAAGTGATGGGACCAGATGCCATAATCTTCGTTTTTTGAATGTTGAGCTTTAAGCCAACTTTTCCACTCTCCTCTTTCACTTTCATTAAGAGGCTTTTTAGCTCCCCCTACTTTCTGCCATAAGATTGCTGTCATCTTCATATCTGAGGTTATTAATATTTCTCCCGGCAATCTTGATTCCAGCTTGTGTTTCTTCCAGTCCAGCATTTCTCATGATGTACTCTGCACATAAGTTAAAGAAGCAGGGTGACAATATAAAGCCTTGACATACTCCTTTTCCTATATGGAACCAGTCTGTTGTTCCATGTCCAGTTCTAACTGTTGCTTCCTGACCTGCATACAGATTTCTCAAGAGGCAGGTTAGGTGGTCTAGTATTCCCATCTCTTTCAGAATTTTCCACAGTTTATTGGGATCCACACAGTCAAAGGCTTTGGCATAGTCAATAAAGCAGAAATGGATGTTTTTCTGGAACTCTCTTTCTATTTCCATGATCCAGCAGATGTTGGCAATTTGATCTCTGGTTCCTCTGCCTTTTTTTAAAACCAGCTTGAATATCAGGGAGTTCATGGCTCACGTATTGCTGAAGCTTGGCTTGGAGAATTTTGAGCATTACTTTACTAGCATGTGAGATAAGTGCAATTGTGCGGTAGTTTGAGAATTCTTTGGCATTGCCTTTCTTTGGAATTGGAATGAAAACTGATGTTTTCCAGTCCTGTGGCCACTGCTGAGTTTTCCAAATTTGCTGGCATATTGAGTGCAGCACTTTCACAGCATCATCTTTCAGGATTTGAAACAGCTCAACTGGAATTCCATCACCTCCACTAGCTTTGTTCGTATTGATGCTTTCTAAGGCCCACTTGACTTCACATTCCAAGATGTCTGGCTCTAGATTAGGGATAACATCGTCATGATTATCTGGGTCATGAAGAAAGTGAAGGAGGAGAGTGAAAAAGCTGGCTTTAAATTCAATATTCAAAATACAAAGATCATTTCATCTGGTCCCATCACTTCATGGCAAATGGTTGGGGAAACAATGGAAACAATGAGAGACTTTATTTTCTTGGGCTCCAAAATCACTGCAGACATGACTCTAGCCATGAAATTCAAAGACTTGCTCCTTGGAAGAAAAGCTATGCCCAACCCAGACAGCATATTAAAAAGCAGAGGCATTACTTTGTTGACAAAGGTCCATCTAGTCAAAGCTATGATTTTTCCACTAGTCATGTATGGATGTGAGAATTGGAGTATAAAGAAAGCTGAGCACTGAAGAATTCATGCTTTTGAACTGTGGTGTTGAAGACTCTTGAGAGTCCTTTGGATGACAAGGAAATCCAACCAGTTAATCCTAAAGGAAATAAGTCCTGAATATTCATTTGAAGGACTGATGCTGAAGCTGAAACTCCAATACTTTGGCCACCTCATGTGAAGAACTGATTCATTTGAAAAGACCCTGATGCCAGGAAAGATTGAAGGCGGGAGGAGAAGGTGACGACAGAGGATGAGATGGTTGGATGGCATCACCAACTCAATGAACATGAATTTGAGGAAGCTCCGGGGGTTGGTGATGGACAGGAAAGCCTGGCATGCTGCAGTCCATGAGATCACAAGTAGTCAGACATGACTGAGAGACTGAACTGAACTGATGTGTAAAATAGGTAGCTAGTGGGAAATTGCTGTATAACACAGGAAGCTCAGCTTTGTGCTCTGTAATGACATACAGGGCTGAGATGGGGAGGTCGAGTAGGAGGGAGCTCCAGAGGGAGGGGATATATATATGTTCACTTTGTTGTACAGCAGAAACTAACACAGGATTGTAAATCAGTTATCCTCCAATTTAAGAAAAAGTCGTGGGGGCCATCTTAAAATGTTTGCCTACCCTAATCCTAACGGTTCCCTTTCTTTGTTAATATTTTTCCCATGACTTCTATTCTTCCTTTCTGCCTAGTTTCTAGGCAATACCCTGGTTTAACTGTAAGTTCTGAGTTGTGTTGACTGTTCTAGAGAAGTAATATTTCTAGACTCACTCTAGTGGGTCGGGAGACAAACCAAAGTGGAAAGTATGTTTGGAAACAACCTAATCAACTTAGCAATATACTATTTAGATTTGCGAAAGTGCTACCAAACTCTTCAAATTAACCTAGTGGGGAGACATCCTTATGTGGTCGCTTCTATTTTTTTCCCCTCAAACTCCTATCAATTCTATAGAATTTCTATAAAAAAAAGTGAAGAAACATGGATTAAATAGGATTTTCTTCCAGGAGTTGATCTTGTGCTTTTCACAAGCTAAGTTCAATAGATAAGAAGGTTAATTTTTCTTTTGCAGATAAAGTGTTTGTCACAGCAGTTTCCAGGAGAAATAATGTGTTTTGACTTCGGGAAAAACTCATTCTGATCAGTCAGTCTATATCTTTTAACACATCAGGACTGAGCCCCAATGAGTACATAAGAACTCTGTTTCCTGCAGACTCATTTTTGTCCCCCAGAGAAAAGATTTTACTTAGTATTCATTCTCATTTTTATTATCTAAATATTAACGGTTTGTTTTTGCTTTTTTTCCTTAATGCTAATAAGTAATTCAAATAGAACATTATGGCATATGTGGAAGAAAATATAAATAAAATGTCAGGAAGCTTGTAAGTTTTACAAATACCACCCTGTAAGGCAAATCTTGTCCTTAACCTCAATGGTTCATTTATTATAAAAGTACCTTCTTATTCCCTTCAGGTTAGGCATATTGAAAATTGTCTATTATTTCTTCTATTAAAGAAATTTATTTTTTCTCTCATCTCCTCTTAAATAGTATCTTAAAACAGAAACTTTCTCAAANAGCCGGGTATATATATTTTTGTGTTTGACTTTAAGATCTTCTACTAATTAGTTTAGAAGGCAAAGTCTATTAGCTATATTACTTTAGGCTAGATTTTATAATCATAGCTGTTGACCTTTTAGCTATTTAAAAGCTCTGTAAAGAACAATGATAATATAGTAAATCTAGAAGATATTTTCGTAAAAAGTAGAATAGAATCAAACATATCAGGCTCTAGCATAAAATGTGGGTTCTTACTCAGTGAAAATGAGGGGTTTTTAAGAAGAGGACAACTAATGGAACTAGGCTTAGTCTTTTATACTTTTTATGTTTGTGACATACATTAAAAGTCTAACTCACAAAAGCCATGATACTATTCCTTAAGAAAAAGGTAGATCAGTAACTGTGTTTAGCTGTTTATCTTTCTTTAAAAAAAGGAGTCAGGGGAATTCCCTGGTGGTCCAGTGGTTAGGATTCTGGGCTTCCACTGCAGGGGGCACAAGTTTGATCCCTGGTCAGGGACTATCAATAAAATCCTGCATGTTGCATCGCATAATCCACACCCCCCCCCCCAAAAAAAAATTAGTCAAAAGCGCCAACTTAAAAAAACAGTTAGGCCCTTGGGCTGTGTTTCTGGGGGCCTCTGCTCAAAGCTTTATCACTTACAAATTCAGTAATTGAAAAAGTTGCTTAATCTCTTTGAGCATTGTTTTTTTTTCTTCTTCATTATTTGATGCTGTGTCATATGTTCAGATTAGGTGGGAAAGAAATTTGGAGTTGTAATTAGTGGTTCAGATGGTAAAAAATCTGCCTTCAGTGCAGGAGACCTGGGTTCAATCCCTGGGTTGGGAAGAACCCCTGGAGAAGGGAATGGCTATCCACTCCAGTATTCTTGCCTGGAAAATTCCATGGACTGTATAGTCCATGGGGTTGCAAAGAGTCGGACACGACTGAGTGACTTTCACTGAAACTGAAACTGAAAGCCGAATTTAGGTATGGGAGTAAGGGTCAGGCAATGTTAGTGGGAAATGATGTAGTTGCTCAATATAGACCTGCTTTGTTGCTAATAAGTCAATTTCCTTTGTAGAAAGCAAGTCACATTAAGGCAGGTTTGGCCTAGGGAATGGAACAGACCCAAGTTCAGAAACTTTGTCATAGTGAATGTATGCAATATATCTATACTCCTCTATACTTCCCTGAAGTCCTCTTCTCAGTTCCAGATGTAATCATCCTTAAAACTTTTGGTATTTTCTCTACACATTTCTTATTTATTTATTTATCTTGCTCTTGGAAAAGCCTTATTTTTTGTGGTATATAGACATTATTGTTTACTGAAATTGTTAAAGACAGTACTCAGTATAAGCAGATTAAGATGTCATCATTCCATCATTATCCATATTCTTTCTTAATTATCCACAAAACTCCTACTTAATTCAGGATGGTAAAAATCCCTAGCTCGAACCATTTGACTTCTCAGGTTCCCTTGTAGTTATCACTGGCTATGACTCAGTTCCAGCCTAGGAGATATATTTGGGCCTTTTTTCGGTTGGGGATCCCAATAAAACTGTAGTTTTTCTGATGAAAAGGTCTGACTCAATTGGCATGTCTCTTTTGCCATTTCTCCTTTTCCCTTTTCTTGCAGTCATTTAATAAGCGCTGTAATAGAAGTTTGAATCCCTAATGACGCTACAATTATTGATAGCTACTTCTAGAACTTTTGTTACATGAGAAAAAGAAACTTTTGTATTTATGTATGTTATTTGGATGTTCTGGTTCATAAAACTTAACATTATTAGCTGATACAGAAACCATTTTCCCTTGTGTGACTTGCAAAGTTCTGGAAACTCCTGACATGGAAACTACACATATTTAGACTCTGAAGGCCTAGATATGATCTTTACGGGAAAGATTTTATAACTCCAATGACGAATCCATATGGCAAGGCAAGAAAGGGCTGACAGGGAGATGTTGCTTTGGTATCTGTGTAAACCGATGGGAGAGTCCTGAAATATTCCGGATCATAGGCAAATCTGTGGAGGAAAGGAAGGCACCTTTTCTTCCTCACTCATCACACAACAGAGGCAGTTCTTAGGCTACAGTACCAAGATAAAGTAATTTGATGAACAAATTCATTCCAAAGTTTACTTATGACTAAACTTTCTCTTCCCTTTCTGAGAAAGTATTTATGGCTTAATCCATTGATATGATTTTCTCCTGGTACAAGTGTAGAGGTCTTTGTCACCCTGGTACAAGTGTAGAGGGCTATTTTAGATCAGAGGGCAGAAGACATTTTTTGTGATGGACAACAGTCACAATAACTTAATCTGCCTATAACTACTACTATCTTTAACAATACGGAAGGAGAAAAGAATTACACTTTGTTTTTGCTGAATTTTTTTGTTTTGAATTTTTAACGACTAAAAACATATTTGCTAACAAACATCTTCCTTTCAACCTTCTAGCCTTTTCAGACTTCATTTTGAGATAAATGAACATAAATTCTGGAAATGTATGGTTTCTAATTTCTGCTAGACCCTCACATTGCTTGGTAATTATTATGCTCAACCCTAGTCAACCTTGTGATAGCTTACATAACTGTTCCAAACTTTACTGACTATTTTCCATGACCCTATATCATGCTCCCTCCTTGCCTCAAACTTGCTGTTTTCAAAATATGTTACAAAACTACCATAATTGGAACAGTTTGGTACTGGTATAGTAACAGACAAAAAGATCAACAGAATAGAATAGCGAGTTTAAAAATAAATCCATACACTTACAGTCANAGATGAAAAACAGATTTACTTCTTTCCATTTTTTTCTTCTTGCAAATTAGAAAAATAAAAGCTATTAGTGGAGAATAGGTAAATCCATTAGCAACGAAAAGAGGATGAGTGGTTTGTGTCCTCGAGGTGAGGGTGTGTAGGAAAAGTGGTTTAGAGTGGAATGGGGAATAGATGCTAATGGGTAGCGGAGATTCCTTTCTGGAGTGCTGAAATGTTCTAAATTCAATCATGGTGGTGGTTGTACTAAATGTACTAAAAAACATTGAATTGTACACTTTAAAATGGGTAAATTGTAGGGTGAATTTACTGAAATTTTATTTCAATAAAGGTTTTTAAAACAACAACAACAAAAAAAAAAGAAGTTAGATTCAGAGAAATAGATAGCTGAATGTTGGTTGCAGGGAGCTGAGGGGAGAGGGAAATTGGGAGCTGTTAGTCAAGTGGTACAAAGTTTCATTTATGCAGGATAATAATTTCTGGTGATCTAATATACAGCATGGTAACTATAGTTAATAATACTGCATTGTATATTTATAATTTGCTAGATAGTTACTTCTATGTGTTGTCACCACAGCAAAACAATAGTAACTATGTGATGTGGTAGATATAGATTAATTAGTTTAAGTGTGATGATCATTTCACAATGTATAGGTATACCAAAACATTATACTATATACCTTAAATATATACATTTTTTTAATGTATAAATTACACCTCACTAAAACTAGGGGGAAAAGGAGAAAATGAAGCCCATGTTAACCAAGATTAGTAACCCCAAATCTAGAAGCTGTTGATTAGAGGAACCATGTATGGACATCCTTTTGCACATTTAATTTATTTTAAACATCTCTGTAAACTTTGGAAAACCATGCAACAACACAAAAGTGTTACTTTTTCATCAAAATCCATTGAGGTATTTTAGAACAAGAATTGGCAAAGATTTTTTTGTTGTTGTTTTTAAGGGTTGGGTAGTAAATTTTTTCAACTTTTGGGCTGGTCTCTGCCACTGTAGTTGGAAAACAGTCATAGACAATATGAAAACTAATACGTATGGCTGTGTTTCAATAAAACACTAAAATTTGAATTTCATATAACTCCTCCATGTCACAAAATATTTTCTTTAAAAATTGCAGTAAGCCTTAAAATGATACAGCTTGAAAATTATTTCCTAGCTTAAAATAAAGATCTATACTATTTTCCTAGATGTATGTAATTAGCATACTATTCATGGGGTTCTCAAGGCAAGAATACTGAAGTGGTTTGCCATTTCCTTCTCTAGTGGGCCACGTTTTGTCAGAACTCTCCACCATGACCCATCCATCTTAGGTGGCCCTACACAGCATGGCTCATAGTTTCATTGAGTTAAACAAGGCTATGGTCCATGTGATCAGATTGGTTAGTTTTCTGTGACTGTGGTTTTTGGTCTGTCTGACCTCTGATGGAGAAGGAAAGGAGGCTTATGGAAGCTTCCTGATGGGAGAGACTGACTTAGGGGAAAACTGGGTCCTGTTCTGATGAGCTGGGGCATGCTCAGTAAATCTTTAATCCAATTTTCTGTTGAAGGGCAGGGCTGTATTCCCTCCCTGTTATTTGACCTGAGGCCAAACTATGGTGGAGGTACTGAAGGTATCCTTCAAAAGGTCCCATGCACACACTGCTACACTCAGTGCCTCTGCATCAGGCCACTGCCAACCCATGCCTCCGTTGGAGACTCCTGGACACTCCTGGGCAAGTCTGGGTCTGTCTCCTGTTGGGGGTAACTGCTCCTTTCTCCTGGGTCCTGGTGCACATAAGGTTCTATTTGTGCCCTCCAAGAGTCTGTTTCCCCAGTCCTATGTAAGTTCTGGCAGCTCTATGGTGGGGTTAATGGTGACCTTCTCCAAGAAGGCTTATGCCATACCCATGTCTACTGCACCCAAGCCCCCATTCCTGCAACAGTCCACTGCTAACCCGTACCCCCTCAGAAGACACTCAAACACAGTTCTTTCTCAGTCTCTGTGGGGTCTCTGGGTCCTGGTGCACACAAGGTATGTTTGAGCCCTCTGAGTGTCTCTGACAGGTATGGGGTTTGATTCTAAATGTGATTTTGCCCCTTCTACAGTCTTTCTGGGGCTTCTCCTTTGCCCTTGGATGTAGGGTGTCTCCTCAAAGTTGCTGCAGCACTGCACAGATTCCACTCCAGCTCCACACAGCCACTGCTCCAGTGCCTACCATCATGCTGGGGGGTCTCTGCCCTTGGATGTGGGGTATCTCCTCACAGTTGCTTCAGTGCCAGGTCTAAGAATCAAAGAAAATTGGAAGTGGTCAAACAGGAGATGGCAAGAGTGAACACTGACATTTTAGGAATCAGTGAACTAAAATGGACTGGAATGGGTGAATTTAACTCAGACCATTACATCTACTACTGTGGGCAAGAATCCCCTAGAAGAAATGGAGTAGCCATCATAGTCAACAAAAGAGTCTGAAATGCAGTACTTGGACGCAATCTCAAAAATGACAGAATAATCTCTGTTCATTTCCAATGCAAACCATTCAATATCACAGTAATCCAAGTCCATGCCCTGACCAGTAGTGCTGAAGAAGCTGAAGTTAAATGGTTCTATGAAGGCTTATAAGACCTTCT